>MU227335.1:1805563-1838041 GCA_018584345.1 Thuja plicata | reverse complement strand
AATTTGGTCTTTCATTCAATATTTTGTTTATAGAGCAGTTAGTTTATCTGGAAGCCAAAACAGCTCAGCTTGAATGTAATTTTGATTGGAAACAAGTCTGCAAATGTGATTCTGTTGATGATAGTCAAGAGGTGGCCATTAATCATGGGCTCACCAAAAAAATGGCCATTATTCAGGACCCTCCTAGCATTGGAAAAAAATTTACCAGGTTGCAAATTATAAAGGATTTGTTTCATAAGATTTCCAATTCTTCTGGTTCCATTCTCTAAGTGTGCTTTACTAACAGAGCTCTGGATCAATTTTTGGAGGGAATATATGAATACGAGAAAAGTCTAGCAAGGTTAGGATCTAGAACTTAGAGCTCAGTTCCTAGAAAATGTACTCCTGACTAGGGACAAGAGAGCAATATCATATTGTTTTCTTTGGTAAGAAACATTGAATTCCTAATTTGAATGTAAAAACATCAAAAAATATAGGATTTATTAACATTCCAAATAGAACTTGTGTTGCCCTTTCCAGGGCTAGAATTGGTCTGTATATCTTTGGAAATTCCAAGCTAATCTTAGACAATTCTCCAGTGTGGAGTGATATCATAAAGCATTTTAAAGATAATGGGTATGTTGGTAATGGAATACCACTATACTGACCTAAACATCCAGATGATGTTGGACATGTTGTTACCAAATGTCATGATTTAAGGAGGTATGGAGATGGAAGTATGAGCTTTACTACTAGGAAATGAAAAGAAAAATTAATTTGTGGTCATCTTTGTCCTAGGAAATGTCATCATGGAGGACATGTGATAATTGGATTTGCAAGGCCCGATGTATGAAGAAGTTTGAGTTTTTTGGACATGTCTGTAGGAATATCTATCATGCAACTTCCTATGACCCCTTTCAACACATTGGAACACTCAAGTGTGTCCCAAGAGGTCATAGGACCTCTTGGGACACACTTGATTGTTCCAATGTGTCGAAAGGGGTCATGGGGACTTCCTAGGGGTCCTAACATGTGATAAAGCATAATAGGACTCTTAGGAAGCCCCCATGACCCCTTTCGACCCATTTCAACACTCAAGTGTGCCCCAAGAGGTTATAGGACCCCTTAGTACACACTTGAGTGTTCTAATGTGTCGAAAGGGGTCATGGGGACTTTCTAGGGGTCCTAGTATGCTTTATCACATTTTAGGACCCCTATGAAGTCCCTATGACCCCTTTCGACACATTGGAACACTCAAGTGTGTCCTAAGGGGTCCTAATGCGTGATAAGGTGTACCTTCCAATCTTTTATTAATGTCTTGTTCTATTTCACTCACAACACCTATGTACTAGGAGGGTATTAAATTGTAATAACTATGTATGAAAGGTTGGAAGATTGCGAAAAAAAAGCATGGATGGCCATTGAAAGAAGCAAAGGAAACCAATCGGCCATTTAAAAAAATTCATGGGCGACCATTGAAATAAGCTATTTTGCTGGAGGGAAGAGAAAAAAACTTTCGCTAATTTGCAATGGCCCAAAGCAAAGTGAGCAACTCTACTTCCAGATGTATTTCAAGTTGCCCATCTATATAGTTTTGTGAAGAAGGGTGTGCATTTTCTGATTCCTACTACTCAAATTGTTACCAATTTGTGCCTCCTAAATACTGTGAAGATTACCATACATGTCTTTTATACGAACTTTGCGGGGTGAAGGAAGAAAATGAAATACTTATGGCAAAGGGTGAGAAACAATTTGGAATTACTCAAAATGTATGAGAAGAGATGAGATTATTACAAGAAGATGGGGAAAATCAACTTGGTCAAATTATCCAAGCCCTAAGACAGAAAATTTCATCATTGCGTGTAGAAAGCGAGAACCAATTGGGAACAATTCAAAGAATGCAAAAAGAGATTGAAATCTTGCGTGTAGAGGAAGCAAAACAAAGTGAGAGTGCAGAAAAGGAGATTGGGTTACTTCTGAAAATCTCAGGAGAAGCATTAGCTAATCTAGATGTCACGCTTTGTGCTTTTGATGGTTCAACATTTCAAGCACATTCTCTCTCTCTCTCTCTCTCTCTCTCTCTCTCTCTCTCTCTCTCTCTCTCTAGTTATGGAGAATAAAATGAATAATTTTTACTTCTTCAAAACCCGATCGGGTTTTGAAGTACTTTTTTATTTTTAGAACCCAATTGGGTTATTTGAAATTTAGAAATCCAATCAGATTATGGCTCGAGAAGAGGCTTGAAAATGACCCAAAGGCTTGGAGGCTCATTTTCCCTCCATTTTTGTTCTTTTAGACATTTTTTCATCTTGTACGATGAATTCTCAACTTTATCTTCATCGGGTTTACAATTTGTCAACTGGATAGCTTTATAATTTTCACCATAATCTCATACGTCTTCTTAGCTTTCTAACCATATAAATTTTTCTATTTTTGGACAACATTAGTATAGTAAACTTTAATTTTCTTTACCAGTGTCTTGATTGTACTCACATACATATGTCTACCATTTTTTTAATAACTTTTGAAATACTTAGTCAAATTACAAATAAATTACATATTATTATTCTACACTTTATTCTATACACTTTTTTAAAAAAAGTTTTCATTTTTTATTATTTTGATGCAAGTTATGCCCAGTGCACCAACAGGTACCAACTTTTTAGGATGTGATCACTTCAAAAAATCAAAGAAAAAAAAAATCATCAAAAAATTACAAAAAATTACACAACTTCTATATCTCGCTCTTACCTATCATCCTACCAAAGGGATTTAAAACTTAGTGAATATAATTATACCTTTTGTACCGCGCACAGAAATAGTTGTGTTATGTTTTTCCAAAAAAATTAGGAACATGTTTTCGTGCGTGGGAGGTTTGAACCTCTTAATATTATTGGGTTTTTAAAATAATTAGTGTTATAGAAACTAGATTCAGAGTACTACAATTTTTATTTTTTACACATCTTCTTAGTTTGAGTGCATCACCCTCAAACTCCTATTCCAAGTTCAGGTTTACCCAATTTCAGAAAAAATGTGTCCACTTATACCCCCCTTTTTGGTCCACAACTTGGTGCACACACCGCATAACAAATGGAATTTTATCACAGAAACCCTATTAGAGAAAAAACCACTGTGGGGATGACACACACAATCCAATACTCCTCATAAAATATTTTCTTACAATATGGGGAATGCACTTGCATTCAAGATCGCCGCCTAGAGCTCACTGCATAATTACAACTAGGGCTACAACCCTTTACAAGAAGGCTCACTGCCTTATTAGATCACTATAAAGATCTTAAAGCTTTTGAACTGCTATAGTAGCATCAACTATGCCTGATTAAATTTCCATGTATGCACACAAATCTGATTTGATACACTTTTTCATCTAACTTTCATGCTCTCTATTATTTGTTAATCCGACTATTAGATTCGCACTGACCTGCATCAAATCTACATGTAGGGAGCTTATGCACTTCACACACATCAACTATCCTCCAACTAGTCTTTTCAAAACCCTAATCCATTGATTATATAGGTTCACAACTATAGATTTGATCTCCCATGTAAGTTACCAAAAATGTCCTAGGAAAATGTTATGCATTTTGACCAAGTTGGCCAAATCCTTAACTTGAATTGATTTCCCTCCAAAATTATTTTAATCTTGTAGCTAACTATGTTAACTTTATAAATTTATCATAAAATTTAGTGCCAAAATCAAATCACCACATACACATAAATAGCTTCCTTCATGTCATCCTATTAGACTGTGAAACATGAATATCACTGCTCAGATCTCTATAACTCTTACCCAACATGTCATCGTACCTCCAAACTCTAGAATTTGCACCAAAAGCATAGAAATTTACACCATAAAGTGCATATAGATCTTACCTCTCATGAATAAAGGGGATTGGTAAATTATTTTTCTATAAGTGCTCCCCCTAAGAAAATAATATGCTTAGTTCACTGATGGATTCTCCACACTTTTTGAACTTGTGGAATTCTCAGTTAACTCAGAGGAATTCAATTCACCTTTCTTCACCCATGTCTTCTTCATATCACTTCTTACTTCATCAACATTGGTAATCTTCTTTCCTTTCCTATCCTCTGACCAATTATTAAATTGGTTCCTAAATTGACAGTCCCTTGCGAGATGACCTATCTTATAACAGACAAAACATGCCATGTTGATTGACTTCCAGGGACCAACATTACCTCTTTGAGTTATTATTCAGCAATTTACTGCTAGGTGACCATAGTTACCACATATTGAACATGTAGCATTGAATTTTCTTTCCCTGCTAATAGTATTCACCTATGTGATAGGTGACCTAGGTGCATACACTCTTGACCTACAATCTCCAGCTTTATGTCATATTTATTTCATTTAAAAAAATATCAATCAAAGTTACCACTATTGGATCTGCTACTAGACCTAGATCTACACTCATATGTAGTATGACCATACTTGTGATAATTATGTCAATAACCATTAAAAGAGTAAATTTTATTCATTGGTTTTCTCCTACACACATTTGTAGTATGACCAGGCTTTCCATAGTTATAACAAGTAGGTTTATTAGGTTTCTTACCTAATTTGATTGGATCTACCTTCTTATCTTTTTGTGGCTCCTTAGGTTCAGATTTAGAGGACTCGCCACTTTCAATGTTATTTGACCTGTGTAATCAAGACCAATTATGTCTCTATATCTTCTTTGTCTCTTCAATTTTTCATCAAGATTTTGTGATCTTTCATTGTAATGCTTCATATTTTCATTTGCTTCTTTCTCAGTTTGCCATTCCTTCTTCAGTGTCTCATTCTCTTCTCTAATTATTTCATTCTCACTTATGACCTACAGGTTCTCTTCAGCAATTTCCAACATTTGAATTTGATATGAAGTGGATTCTTGTCTTAGGTTGATAATTTATTCATCTTTTTCCTTTAGGGAATCTTCAAAAATTTATTTGCATCATCAGTTGTTCTTTTTCTTTCAAGGTCTTCACACATCCCGACAAACTGACTTTCAAGCTCTCTTTTTAGATTAGCCACTTCTTTAAATTTCTTGTTTGTATCCATCGGATATTCAATTTCTTCTTCAAATTATTCAGCCATACTTCCTTCATATAGTTCATCAATGTAATCATGGTTTCCACTCAGTTGTTCAGCAAGTTCTCTCCTTTTAGCAAGGGAGTACCTCATCTTTTCCTTCATTTCATTGATTACTTTGTTTTCTTCCTCAATTTTCTTCACATACCTGTAACTCTCCTTTTTGGATGTTAGGGATATTTTCCTCAAGTGGTTAAGCTTAATATCAAGAGGACAAATTATTTGATACCAATTTTTGGAATTATTAGTTACTAAGAGGGGGTGAATCAGTACAAACATGTAATGAACAAATTCAACCACCGATCTAAATAATTAGAGAATTACTTTACAAACCACAAACCATATAACTAATACAAAAACATAAAATTAAATAATATCAAGCATCCACAAAATCATCACACATGACACATATATTTTATGAAACCTTTGGTTAGAGGGAGAAAACCATGGTGGGGATGATACCCACAAGCTCACTACTGCAATAAATGAGTTTTCCATGTTAGGAGCTACAAACACCCTTTTTGAGGGTTCACCCTATTATGAGTGACTGGTAAATTTTTAGGAGTACAATAAGATCTTCTAATAGCTACCTCACAAAAGGATTTCAAAACCCTAACTAAGAGTTCACCTGGTTAAGGGATTTACAAAAGAGAAACTATTAGAATCCACACTGTTAAGGGATTTTTCTTGCAGAAACGGCTAGGGAAAAACAAGATGAATGATCTTGATGTAGCATGGATTACCTATTAGATCTAATCTACCCTTTGAACACTACAACTACTCACTTCTCACTCCTCTCTGTCTACCAGTTTTCTGATTGCAACCTTAAATTTAAATCACAAAACCCTAATTGCAACACTTACAACATCAACCCTTATCATTATGAGGAGTTATAATTATATACTCAACTTGCACCACCTTAACCTTCACCAAAATTAAATCCATATATTTTCCTGCATAAGCACCACATGCCAAAAAGAAGATATCGATGTAAAATATGAGTTATCATCACCGCGTTGGCCCAAAAATAGATCTGCAAGTTATACCTCCAAGGTAGTCAAACAAGTTTTGACTTCTCCAATAAAACACCACAAATCCACCTTATGTGATTGCATCGATCCCAAAAATGCCAATACATTACTTCCATAACCTCTATTCCACATCATCATATCATAAAATATGATTACACTTACTAAACTACTCCCCGATCTAGGATCTACCAACTATTGCTCAAGAACACAAGTGTTCTACCTATCTTAATGTCTGAGACAACAAAAACTCTCTTACTGATCAACCAAATGAGTTGTGGTTGGAACCACGCTGAAATATAAACATGTTGGTGTTTTACCTATGACCACTTCTCATAATTCCACTTCTACCATGATCGCCACCAAAATGTTGTTCTCGTTGTTTACCAATCTTATGGACTTGGCCAATTTCCTGCATTATCGATCATGAATCCTTCTTACTGATTGGGTCTTTACTTCACTTTTTATAGCTCATGATTATACTGACTTAGTTTCCATCAATTAAAACCAAACAAGTGACTCCCTATTACTGCACCCAAAATCCATTAAAATGCCAACAATCTCCCCCTTTGGCATTGATGGAAAATACAATCACAATCTCAATACACCAGCTTATGACTCCCATATACTATATATAGCATATAATAATATGGACTAATGCTCCCCATATACATATACTCCCCCTTTGACAATAATGCTAAAGGCAAAAACTAAAATATGTACAATAAGAAAAATCTTACTTACATCCTATCAAAGATCATCTTGAATTTTATCTTTGCGGAATCTAAGGATGTCTCCCATGCCTTTTGCAAGTACCCCAAATAAATAATTTTCTCAAGCAAGTTAGAAGCTAGTTCTTCCATGTTATCTAGATTACTCATGTTTGGTAACGCAAGTATACTTTTTGCCTTCTTCACATTCTGTTGCATGACCTCCACTGTAGATAATAAATAGGAGTGTAGCGCAAGTAGGTTAAGCATCTCATTATCTTTCTCATGATGTATCCGCTTCACCTTGTGTGAAATTTGTATCACCTGAGCATTGTACATAGTGACTGAGATTCTCATAGGAACAATCTGACTACTTAGGTTCTCCACCTCCTTTTGAGCTTTAGCTCTATTTTTTTCCAAATCATTAACAAAATCAGAATACCATGATACTTTGGTAAACAACTAACCTTCCTCATTCAATGTAGACTTGACTTCCTTTAACCAATCTGTCAATTTGTATTGATTTTTAGTAATCCTCTCCATCATCTCACCTATCATCTTCTTCTCCAAGTTCTCTTATGAAATCTTCAGGGCTATTGTCTAAAAAAATTATCCTTGATCTTAAATTTCCTTGTTCAGAGTATCCATCTGATCAATCATAGAATCTTCTTCATCATATTCAACATCGGGAACTAACCTAGCTAGAATATCTCTAGATTTCCTTAAAACTCTTGCCTTCTTCTTCTTAGATCTCATCTTATCCCTTTTATCTTTTTTCATTAATTGTTCTAAGTATTCCACCAGTTCCTTAGGCTTTAATTTGGATATGTCTACCTATGGGTTAAATGGTTCTTCCTCTTCTACTTCTTCTTCAGCAACTAGCACTAGTTTTTGTCTCGTCTTCTCACTTGAATCACCAAGACTCAATTTTCTTTTGACATTCAATACTTCTTCAGCCTCTTTCTAAATGTATTCATTTTTCATTTCTACAAATTCTTCCTCTTTATTCTTAGAAATGAATTCTTCTGTATGCTCCATAAAATATGGTGAGGGAGAGTCTTCTTTACTTGTGATGTCTTCTATCTCAACCTCAGCTCCACCGGTTTTTTCTATCACAACATTTTGTTTCTCAATGTCCTACACTTGTTGAGGGACATCAAGAACAACATCCCCAATTATATGTTCTACCAAAAATATATCATCTACTTGAATAGGTTCAACATAAGTTGCATGTTCTTTCTCTGATTGCACTGCTTCCTCCTTTATTGGTAAAATATTCTACCATGCCTTAATAGTCTCATTGTGTACATTATGTGCATCATCAATCAAAATCCTATCTTCCCTATTCTTTATTTTGAATTGCTTCATGTGAGCTTCTACCATTATTTGAACATCTTCAGTACATAGCACTGGTTGCACTTGAATAAGTGTTCTTTCCATCATTTCTGAGTCCATCTTTAGTGTTTCTTTCCATATTGCATGAATTAAGTTATAAATTTCTTTAGGTATAATGTGATATAGTTCACTTGGAGTCCTACAAAACTTTTGTAGACTCCATATAATTTCTAATTCTATCTTCTTATTGTCTGCATCATTAAAGAAATCATACCTCCTTACAACACTACCCATTCCTCCACTCTCCATTATGTCTTTGCCAATTTAATCAATAGTATGGGCTTTATTCTTACCTCTCACCTTCAATTTATTTATTTCCTTGTCTAATTCGGTGTTTACTTTTTCTTCTGTTGTGGTCTCCTTCTAAGTGCTCACTTCATCAGTCTTCCTTTTTCTTATGTAAGTCTTCTTTAGTACCACTATCTCCTCTGCCTTTGTAGATGTAGCGGGAGAATCTTGTGTTGGATTATCAGCATCAATTTCTTCAGTAGTAGAAGTGCCAACCTATATACTTCCAACTACCTCAGATATATTCTTAATCATTATCCTTGACTTTCTCGGTATTACCAATTTCTTCAGTTCCATTTGGATTTTTGCAAAGGCTTCATCATATGCTCCAAATCTTTGTTCTTTTTAATCTAAGGGTTTTGACAGTAATTCATTTGCATGTAATATTATTAAATCACCCTCTACTTCATACCCCATAGGTGGAAGCCAAAATGTTATAGGTTCAACTATCTGCACAATGCATGAATCTATGACTACTAGAAAAGAAATGTCATTTTTGTATTCTTCCACTATACTGGACGGTATCCTTCCACGCTTGTACATCTTAGCTTGGAAATATTTGAATATATATCCCCACATAACATTGAAAAATTTGTCTCCCAACTCCTTTATGAATTCACTTATTTGAACAACTATCAGTTTTTCATTTGACCATGTAACCTTTCCTTTACTGGGAAATAAATATTGCATATAGAAAAACATACATACCAGTAGGGAACCATACTTAAACAACTACTTCTTATCTTTCTTTATTCTCACCGTGTTTCCCAGAAGCTGACTCCTGATCATTTCACATAGATCATACACTGAATCATCTTTGACAATCCAATAAGCATCATGGATAGCGCCACTGGGCACATTGTTAATATGACTTGACTGGTAAACTCTTTAACCTATTACCATGGATGCAAAGCAAACTTCCTTGTCTTCAATATCGTCAATTGTCATTTCTCTTTTGTCTTGTTTGGATTTGGTTAGCTCAGTAACCAAATGTGTTTCCACCATTCTCAATGTACATTCAAGTCCATGTGTATGAAATCTTGTAACAATGTGAATCATTGTTTTGGAGATTTTGTGTGGTTTGTCCAGCCATATAAACTAATTGTAAACTCTTCTTAACACATAGTAAATCCAATCAAGATGGAATTTAGTGGGAATATCTACCGCATGTGTTAAACCCTTTGCTTGTAGATGTGTATGCTCATCTTTCAACACACCATCAATGTACATACTATCATACTCTTTCTTGATTGCTTCAACTCATAGTTCTTTGATTTTGCAATGGATATAGGACCAAACATCTTCTATTAAAAATGCTCTTGTAGGAATGATAGATAGGGAACCAGTCATATCAATCTCAGCCACTTTTCTTGGATGGAGTTTGAAAATGGGTCAAGGTTTCTCGGAGATGTTGACCAAAATAGGAGTGTCGATGTTCCTTTCCATTTAAAAATCAGCTGCAACAACGGATAAATCTAACAACAAACCAAACTGATACTTTGCAATACACCAGTTAGGGATAATGAAAATTCTATAACAATTCAGCTCAAATATAAGAGAAAATTCTTATCTCTTGAATCTACTGTCTAATTTATCTAATCTTTAAGTGCATGTATCATCTATTTGCATTTGATCTTGTGTAATAGAATTTTTCCTCCACTAACAAGGGTTTGTTTATATTACTTTATCAATATCAATTTACCTCATGCAATAGGGGTTTTCCTCCATTAAGAGGGGTTTGTTTCTATTGAATATCTTACATAATAGGATATTTCCTCCATTAAGAGGGATTTAGTTCTACTATGCTATTGTTTATTGATTTTATTACAAATTTATCTTTTTGGTTTTCTGTGGAAGTGGAAACACCAAAATAAGGGTTTGATTATGGCAAGTCCCTATACATCCCCAACATGTTTCCTTGTCTCTATGTGTGTAAATGATGAGAAGGTCCATAGAGAAAAGAGGAACATACAAGACTGATTCTAGTATATTTTTTTCTTCTGTCTGTACAGACAATAGCACGATGTGTTGGCATTCGAGGCTAAGACCTTGTCTATTTTGGGGTAAGAATTTTGTGTTTTTAATTCCTTATTTCTATAATCATAATAATTTTATCTCTTTATACTATGAATTATTCTAGACTTTTTATTCTTGTATTTAGTTATTAGTTTTTCTATTTGATTTATCTCCCTAGCTCACTACACCACTAGTAAAGTGAGGTATCCTAAGGTCCATTTCTCCTCGGGGTCTCGATATCCTAAGAGTATAAGATTCCCTACTATACTTTTTGTTGAACCAGACATGAATGCATAATTTTGGAGATTTTCCTATAGGTATTTTATGCATTCAACAAGGAATTATGAAAGGATGACTTTGATATGTTGGAAGATACCACATATGATTTTCTAGAGGCATCTCCTTCTATTTGAGAGCTTGTTAAAGGTTTTTCACACTTACACCTCCCTTATTCAAAGGATGACAAGCATATAAATGTTATTGTTGTATCCACAACCCCTCTAAATCCTAATAGATATATCATTTATGTAACTTATTTTATCCCTTCTCCCAAGAAGGTTAAATCTATTTATATTAAACTATGTAGTACTGACTTTCCTGACTTGTTCACTAAGTTTACTCAATCTAGAAATAGTTCGTATAATTATGTTTCTCACACATAAAATACTAGAATGAATAAACATAATGTTGATCATCCCAGTGTTTTTCTACTACCCCCTCAACCAGATCTTCCATAATCATCTAAGCATGTATCCAAGAAACCAAGTGATTATGGTCTTAATGAGTAATTTTGTATAACTCTGGCTAAGATATCACTTTGTTATTTTCTTCAAAAGGCTCTAATTTACCAAGGTATACTTCAAGAAAATATTCAAAATATATTGATACATTATTCCATTAGACTAGTGGATGTAAATGCATTGATGGATCATATACATGTGGACACACAAAATATTACATTCTGTCTACATGAACTCGTACCCCCACAAGTAAGAAATCTAGTAGATCCATTGATGATAGTTATTTATGTCAATGGTGTTGGTATAAGGTAAACCCTCATTGATACTAAATCGGTGCTCAACCTTTGTGGTTTGGACTTATTACTTAAAATCAAGGTGGATGAAAACTCTCAGGTGGCATCTTCATTGTTTGTTTGTGGTTTTGATAATATTAGTAAGACTTCCTTGGGCACTATTATATTGCCTTTTAAATTTGGCCTAGTCACTATTGCATTCCTAGTATATGTTATATTGGGGCCTCTTCCTTACAATATTATTCTAGGTATACCTTGGATCCATGTCTTGGTTATTATTTAATCTACTTTGCATGGTTTTTTAATTTTGTGGCTAATAATTAGGCGGTTGCTATCAAGTCTGATTTGGATGTCATGCATTTATGGCAAATGGCTATTGTAGGTCAGACCTTGATATCACCTACTTTTCATAAATATATTCCATTCATGTCTTACAATATACTAATATCTACCTCTTTGGTGTCCTCTATGTTGGATAATGTAGTGTCACAAATTGTACCTTGTTCATTTACCACAACTGAGCATTAATCTCGGTGCATTTATGAAAAAAATCCATGATCGATTATTAATATTTTGACATCATGAATTTTAAGAATGAAGCATTCACAACCCTTATCCCAAAGCTAGATCCAATTTGTTGGGACAACAGTGTGACACATAGATGTTTTCATAGCATGAATTCATGTCCAAAAGATTCTATTTTCAAAAAGAGAATATTCTATTTTGAACCACCATTTTACATGTGTTCCTTATTTTGGGCTTATTATAAATTGCTACCACTACCCATTCTGAGGAAAAAAACCCTCCACTCTCCTCATTTTCACTCTCTAACACTTTTCTCTTAGATTCTCTTTTATCTCTTAGATCTTCACTCTCATTTTACACTCTCTAACAAAACTCTACCAAATCCATACCCTCTCACCATTGCACCTCCCTCTTCCCACGTGTTCTTCCAAAGTCATTATCCTTGGAGAGGGGTATAAGTTGTGTAACATCATTTCTTCTCTCTAATCTATACACATATATGTTATTTTTATTAATTAGTTATAATAATTATTTACTTGTGTAATGATCTTTTTGCAACAGGGGCTTTGCTCCATCAATCGGGGCTCAATTCTATTGCTTGTATATAGATATTTTACTTTATGCAATAGAGGTTTTCCTTCACTAAGTAGGGTGTTTTTCTATTCACATGTCTTATTTGATAGGGGTGTCCCTCTATTAAGTGGGGTTTGTTTTCTATTATGCTAACGCTTATCTTTTTTATCTCAGTCTTTCTTATTGAATGTTTATAGAGGTAGAAACACCAAAATGAGCGTTTGATTGTGGAAAGCCCCTATAAGACCCAAACAAATTCCTCATTTCTGTCTATAGAGAGAAAGAACATGCAAAGTATTTTTTGAGGAATAAGTGTGTTATTTTTATCCATGCAAACTATGGCATAGTGCATATACATCCATGTGACGCACTGGTGCCCGAGGTTGAGAGATTCCCAATGTCAAGGTATGAACTCTATCAGTTATACTTTTGATTCCTATAGTTGGAATATTTTTAGAATTCCTTAATCATTGTTTATTTCATTATTTTTATTTCATCATTTACTCAAGAATTGTATTAAGTTAGTTTATTTTATTTAGTTCCTTTACATTGTTATACATTTTCCTTTAAGTTCATAAATATATCTATTAGTTGTCTTGATCACCCTATCTCAATAGACCGCTAGTAGAAGTGAGGTATCTTGAGGTAAATTTTACCTTTGGTGTCTCAACATCCTAAGGTAGAAAATACCCTACTCTACATCTTGGTGAACCCAACATGAATTACTCAATAACAGATCTTCTCCTCCAAGGATTTGATGTTTTTGATAAGGCATTCTCAAAATATGATTTTGATACATTTTTGATGCTCTGGACAACTTCTGAGGAGTGTCCCTCATATCCTAGAATCTACTAAATGTATTTTACATATGCATCCACCTTCATTAAATGTTGAGGATTCCATGAATGTTATTTTTGTCTCTACAACTCCTACAAATTCTAAGACACAAATGATTCTTACAACTCTATTGCTCATACTTATAATACTATAAGGAATAAAGGCAATGATAACCATCCTAGAATGGTTCTACAACCTTCTCAACCTGATCTTCCATAGGCACCTAAACCAATGGATAAGTAACCACATGAGTACAATATTATCAAGAAACTTTGAGTTACTTCCCTTAAAATATCACTCTAGGACTTGCTTCAAACAACCCTGGTTTACTAAGGAATGTTTCACAAATCTCTTCAAAATATCTTATTTCCCTCTTCCACGAGACTGGAAGATGTGAATGCATTGATGGACCATAGACATGTGGGCACACTAAATATTATGTTCCATCTGCATGAACTTACATCTCCAAAAATAAGTAATATTGCAAACCCATTGATGATCATAGTCTATTTCAACGGTGTTGGTATAAGGTGAACCCTCATTGATACCAGTTCGAAACTCAATGTATGTGGTTTAGACTTATTAACCAAGATCAAGGTGGATAATAAATCTTTGGTTGTGTCTTTATTATTTTTTCATGGTTTTTATAACACTAAAAAAGTCTCTTTAATAAGCATTATAATATTACCATTAAAGATTGGACTAGCTATGATACCAACCGCGGTATATGTCATGCCAAGGCCTCTTCATTCCAATCTCATTTTGGGTAAACCTTGGCCTCATGTCTTGAGAGTTGTTTCATCTACCTTACATCTTGTTTTAAAGTTTGTGTCTAATAATCAAGTGGTTACGATCAAGGACAATCCTGGTGCCATGCATTTCTACCAAATGGTTGTTGTGAAGGCTGAGGATTCCATGAATGTTATTGTTGTCTCTAAAACTCCTACAAAGTCTAAGACACAAATGATTCTTACAACTCTACAACTCATACTTATAATACTATAAGGAATAAAGATAATGATAACCATCCTAGAATGGTTCTACAACCTTCTCAACCCGATCTTCCATAGGCACCTAAACCAATGGATAAGTAACCATGTGAGTACAATATTATCAAGAAACTTTGAGTTAATTCCCTTAAAATATCACTCTAGGACTTGCTTCAAATAGCCCTGGTTTACTAAGGAATGTTTCACAAATCTCTTCAAAATATCTTATTGCCCTCTTCCACGAGACTAGAAGATGTGAATGCATTGATGGACCATAGACATGTGGGCACACTAAATATTATGTTCCATCTGCATGAACTTCCATCTCCAAAAAAAAGTAATATTGCAAACTCATTGATGATCATAGTCTGTGTCAATGGTGTTGGTATAAGGTGAACCCTCATTGATACAAGTTTGGCACTCAATGTATGTGGTTTAGACTTATTACCCAAGATCAAGGTGGATAAGAACTCTTTGGTTGTGTCTTTATTATTTTTTCATGGTTTTTATAACACTAAAAAAGTCTCTTTAATAAGAATTATAATATTTCCATTAAAGCTTGGACTAGCTATGATACCAACCGCGGTATATGTCATGCCAAGGCCTCTTCATTCCAATCTCATTTTGGGTAAACCTTGGCCTCATGTCTTGGGATTTTTTTCATCTACCTTACATGTTGTTGTGAAGTTCGTGTCTGATAATCAAGTGGTTATGATCCAGGACAATCCTGGTGCCATGCATTTTTTCCAAATGGTTTTTGTGAGTCTAACCTCAATGACACCCACCTTTTGTGTGTGTATATTTGTGCACCTGTTATCTGCAACACAACACTTCAATAAGTCATTATGTTAGTGAAAAACAAGGGTTAAAGAGCATATAAACCATAACATTGACTTATTGCTTTCTAACTAGGATGAGTGTAGCATGTAACATAAAATCCCTCAGATTTATGCTAAATACCAGTGACATAAACAACCTAGCATGAAAGATTTAGTTTAAAACAAGCTAATATTTAATGAGCAATGCATATTAATCTAAAAATGGACATAATAACAATGTGTGAAAATAAACTATGGAATGAAGTATGGGTCTAAGTCTATTCCAATAGCATAACAATTCATTTACAATATGAGATGAAGGCTTAGTTGCTCTCAAAAATGGCTTCTATTTATAGAAGAATGAGAGAGAGAGAGAGAGGGGAGACAAGACTCATTAATGAGTTGAGGGACTCATTAATGGTGGTGTAAGAGCCATTAATGCCTTGAGTATTAATGAGGCATGGAGGAGACATGGGCTTAAGGCATCTTCATTAATGAGGCATTAATGAAATCCTTAAAGAAGTATGGGGAGTGTGTAAGACTCAACTTGGAAAGTTGGTCCCTTAGGAAAGTCATGCTTGAGAAAGTGGACTTTCTCAAGTGGGTTGAGTTGTTAATCATTCCTTAATGGAATGTGACAACATTAGGAGGTGGGTTAGGGTAGAATTTAAGATTAGGATTAGATTAGCAAGGGTGGAATGGGTTGAGAATGGTTAGAACCCTGGGTAGAAGTGGTTGAGATAGGTTAGGTTAGGGTTTAGGGGAATATTAACTAAATGAAATAAACTTATTTAATTCATTTAAAATATAGGAATTTAATTATTTAAGCATTTTATTTCTTTTTAATAATTAGGGGACTATAGCCATTTTAATTAAATTAAATAGGCTAGGGGTATGGGTTAATTGCAAGTGGTAATTGATTAAGGGGTTTATTTAATTCCTTTATAATTAAATACTATAGCCATGTTTGAATTTGATAGGTTTGAATTGATTTGAATTGTTTGGCTATAATAGTTAATATAATTTATAGATAAAAATCACCTAGGACATTAAATTGATTTGAAGAATTATGCCAAGTAGTAACAAAGTCGTTTGGACATAATCGAGGGTATGATCACACTTAGCAAAAATAGGGTCCATAGTTGGAACAGACCAAATTCAGGTGGTTACATTTGCCCCTCTTTGAATTGATGTGTGCGCAACGCATTGATTCAAAGAAAGTTTTTTATTTTGACTTCAGAAAGATTGAGAATTCCATTCTTGGTTGTCAAACAAAATGTTGATGAGATCAGTCTTGCACTTGATCGAACAAAATTAATAGAATTGATTTTGAACTTGGTTGTCGTCCAAAGATCAATAAAAGATCTTAAAGATACCAATTTTGAACTTGGTTGTCATCCAAAGATTGATAATAATGATTCTAAACTTGGTTGTCATCCAAAAAGCCAGTATGAAGCTGCCAGGAGCTTTAATAAAAATCTTATAAAATGAGGAAACACAAGATATCCATCTTATGAGAACCAAAGCTTTTTATCCAACAGTTCTGACTTTAGTCAAGGAAACTGTCATGCCTCTAGTTTGTTTGATAATGAAGTTATTTTAATGTTGTTTCGAGCAAAAATTTAATTGATGATAGTGTGATCATGCCCCCTCGGGAATGAAATCGAAGGAAAAGAATAAATCCCTCAGTTGAAATAACGTATTACTTGTAGGAAGCAGTAGGGACAAGAGAGAATAGAGTAGAAGAAGTAGAAAAGAAGGTGTATTTAAAAAAATAAACACATGATAATCAAGTTAATTACGTGAAAAATATGAGTGATGAGACTGATAAAATGATGTCAGACCAAGATTTGTGATAAAACGTGCAATTTTGACCGATTTTTGGAACAAATGAAGCAAATTTGCAATTTTCAAATTTTTCGTAAGAAGGGTACTGTGTTGCTGAAAACATCTTATGCACCTTTGATTTGGTTCCCAATTGATCAAAAAGAGAATAGAAATGTAGTAGTAGTTGTCTGGGAGGAGTTTTGGAACTCCTAAATGGCGCAAAAGACCAATATAAGCCTCCAAAATTACCATTTCACTATTCATTTTCACTTTCATCCATAGTAATTCAGAGAGCTCTACAGAGAAGATGGTAGTCCCTATGAGGAAGCACCATTTTGAGATGAGCCAGCGACATCAGCGCCCAGCCAACTACCCACCACTGGTAAGTGCTCGACAAACTACCCTGTGAATTTTACAAATTTCAAATTCATGCATTTTTGTAGTTGTTATAGCCCTTGTAATTTTGAATCACATCCAGGATTCCAGATCACAACCTGCGAATCCCGTGTCACATTTGGTTTTTCCTGGATTGCATCCAATTTTTTTGGATTCCTATGTTGCATCTGGTATTTCCTGAATCGCATCTGTTTTCATTGTTTTTGTCATGTTTTTAGTGAAAACCCATCAGTGTGTCACACCCTATTTTCTTAGGGTCACATCCTGCATTTAGGATCGCATCCCGTATGTCAGGGATCGCATCTTATAAACTTAGTCGCATCCTATATTTCCAGGATCGCATCCAGAAAAATGGATCACGCCTTTTTGTTTCAGAATCGTATCTGGTTAAGAGACTTAGAATTTTAATCTTTCAGACTTGTTTGCATGCCGCAAACTTGGAATCACTTAGCTGATTAGGAGTCTGCCCCTTTGTTGTAGATAGGATACTAATGTATTGTCATTTTTGTCCAAAATAGGCCCAGTTTGAGGTAGTCACATTTCGTGGCACTTATCCTGGTCGTGTGCTTGCATTGTCTGGACTGTTGTCTAATGATGAGCAGATGACTCTAATTCGATGTGGATTATGTTCCTTGATAGGTTTACCTGAGATTGGGGTAAACCATGGGTTGTTGACTACTCTGGCCGAGAGATGGAACTCAGAGCACAACACCTTTCATTTTCTAACTAGGGAGATCATAGTGACTCCTGAGGATGTCTGGCAGATATTGCGTGTGCCGATGATCAGACATGAGGTATTCTTTGAGTTGAGAGCTGGTGTTGCACACAGATATTTCCAAGATGACACCATTGACCAGAGATATATGTCTTGGGACTACATGGTCAATCATTACGATTGATTAGCTATGTATTTATCAGGTTTGGTAGGTGGAATCCTCATGCCAGATAGGGACCAACATGGATTTATGGTCAGTTGGGTGGGTATGATAGAGCAGATGGTTACCCACCGTTAGATATTTGCATGGGGTAGCTGTATCTTAGCCCACATGTATAGAGAGCTACATGAGATAGTATACCACTATACTCAGAGCATGACCGTAGGCATTCTTATTCTCTAGATCTGGGCCTGGGAGCACATCCCTATGACACGGCCAATTGTAGACAAAAATAGGGCACCAAAGCAGCCCTATGTTTATATGTATGCAGGTCCTCTTTAGTAGCCCCATCTAGGCAAGGTTGAGTATTGGCATCATTTATTCGATGATATGACTGAGGTTGTTTGGCGGCCCTGTTTAGATTGCAAGGTGTGGACCTCAGATGCCCAACAGGTACCTTACTTATGTCAAAGTCGATATCTCATTGGCAGGACTAGTTATATTATAGAGCGGTTCGTGATCACCAGAGTGATGAGGTAGTATTGGCATCGACAGGGCAGGACAGAGGACATTACTGTATATGTCTAGACTAGAGACAGGACACCATTATAGGGTGCACAGTTGATGTATGAGACAGCACACCAGGAGATTCATGACATGGTTGTAGTAGACTGGGATCTCTATCCTGATGTAGTTGATGTAGGTGTGTCAGACAGATATGCTACTAAGAGGCTTTAGTACCCCTTTCCTCGGTTCACTATTCCTAAGGAGATCATTTGTCGCATAAAGGAGCCCTTAGATTATGATCTGGATGATCGACCAGCCAGGGGTAGGGGACATGCGCAGAGAGATAGAGCTCCCAACAGGCATGGAGGGTGTGATGGTGGTAGGGATGGTGGCAAAGATGGCAGGCATCCTCCTCTTGATGATGACCATGATGGAGATGATAGGGGTGGTGGTGGTGAGGCACGCGATATAGGTGGAGCCAGTGGCAGTGGGCAGGGCAGGCGCCAGAGATTCAGAGTTGTGGCTCCTTGGAGAGATACGGGCCCTTTGTTCACAGGAGAGAAGCAGTGACAGAGGCGAAAGGGGTCACAAGATAGGCCACTTGACAGAGGACAGGACAAGTCCCAGGAGCAGGATACAGGTAGAGATGGAGATCCTCTGTATAGATGTGAGCAGGAGAGGGAGCAGCTCTGAGCTAGGATTACAGCATTAGAGACCCGAGTTACTACTACTGATGCCTTATTGGTAGACAAGGATATACAGCTGGAGAGACTGAGAGTAGAGAGGGATAAGCAAGGAGAGATGCTTAGAGATAAGAGAGATGCACATTCCCAGATAGTGGTTCATCAGGGGCAGAGGGCTACTTATTATTGTGTCTTGTATCATGTAGCAGTTCCAGAGGGCCAAAGAGCTCCTTCATTTTCATGAGTGACTCAGCAGTCAGAGGGGGCCATGCCACCTCCAACAGCTCCTTTTGTACCACCTCCTCCTCCTCCTCTTGATCAGGGAGAGGGGGCGGGAGAGAGTTGATATTTTGTACCATTTATATGTATATCTTGACATTACATTTTGTATATCTAGATCCTGCTGAGATCCCCCTTTTGTATATGACATTTAGACATGTATATCTGATTCATTCAGCCTCACTGGTACTCTGATACTCTTTATGCATATTGTTCCATATTTTGATCTGTACCATGTTGTGATATATATATATATATGATGCAGCTTCCTAATTCTGACATGTATCGTGAGTTCCTTTTGCTTCGGTAGATGTGATAGATGTACTTTTGCACATGTGATGATATCTTGGTCTCTGGATGAGTTAGATGTAGACATCATTTTGATTTGTTTACTGATATAAATATATTTTAAATGATACTCATGTGGAATTGCAAATGTATGTTTCTTTTGATTTTCTCTTTTATGCAATATAGATGTATGGATGCACTTAGGATGAAAAAGTAAAAATGCAATACATGGATGCTTTATTTTTGTATTTTCATGTTGCTTCTTTTATGAATGCAAAATGTATGCTATGGATGTGCAATGATATTTGATATCAATAATGTGGATGATGTAATTGACTCGATGTTCATAAGAAGATAGAAAGCATGTTTGAGCATAAAAAGTCTTTATGCATTTTACTGCCTTTATAAATGTATCACACAATCTCTAAATGCAACTATATGCAGACTCTTAGGACTTTGTCACTAGTATGCAAATGTATAGCTTCTTTATCATCATTGGGCACTTTTTTTGAAACTACCTAATAATACAACCATCAATAATACCCACTAATATTACAAAAGTATGAATACTATGTTTTATTGAAATGTCAAAAATAGACTTAGGCATCAAGGCATAGAAGCCAGGATAACAAAATAGTCACCTTCCGTTTAATATACCAGATTTTGATTAAGGTAAGATATTGGACCTGCAATGACCTTGAAAATTCATATCCTTGGGTACATTATGATTCGTATACCTTATAAGGATCTGGATCAAAAAATAGACAAGGAAAATGTTTCAACCTCATGGTAGTTTACACATAACAAAGATCAATATATATGCGGCTATTCACCCATAGTGGAAGCTCTTACCATAAACATCCATGTTAGGTGAAATTTATAGGATCATTTGGAACAATCACCACATGAAAAAAACCAAGAAAACATTATGCCCCCTATCCTTGTTATTCTTTGTCATTGCGCAGACGTCATTGAGTAACTAAGAAGACATAACAAATCATCAATTTGAGAATCCATCAAATAAAATTTATAATTACTTAGATACCCCTAGTTGAAAACATGATCAGGACATAAAAGAATCATAATCAAACCAATAAAAAACTGTGTGTTTAAGTAGTACTTTTGCATTCATATGTCAAACATAGTAAAGATCCATCAATTAGAAAATTGAAATACAAGCAATATGGTGGTCCATGTCTGTGCATTGATAGGGTTATCAATTCATGTTTGTGATCCAATATAGCCTCATAGGAACTCTGTCATTGTAAATGTCAATGTTATGTGATATTTGAAAAGACACCCTTGTTTTGGAAAGTGACATTGTGTCACATGTATCAAGAAACATTGTGTCTGTGAGGCAAACCATCCTAAAGTAACCTAGCAATCACAACTTACTATGCCAGCAAAGATGCCCCCAGTGCAGAATGAACTTATTCCTAAGACATAAATGATAGACAAATCCCAAGCGAGGATAAGATATCCACTTAGGAAAATGAATTTAGAGTTTGAGCACAGGCAAAATTATGAAGGCCTAGTATCAGTAGTGCATTGATAGATGAAGCACAAAACACAAGTGACGCCTAATTGCCAGGTTTTCACCACTTGGCAAGATCTTTTTTCTTTTTGCTACCAAAATGTCTATTTTACCAAGTGCTCATCAAGGCACTTTTCTCTTTTCTATTTTTTTTTCTATTTTTTCTTTTTTGAATGTTTTTATAGTATTAAGGTACTTGTTTACCAGGTTTTTCACCAAGGATACCCTTTTTGTAGGACTTTTTCCACTATTTTTGGATTTCTTCAGGATCAATTTTCAGAATGTTTTTGGTATTTTGTGAGACCTTTTTGTTGTATAAGCTTTGCTAGCCAAACATCAAGTGTAGAACCACTTAAAATGTAGAGTGTTGATAGGATCTGGAAGAACATCTCCTTCAGGTGTAGCCAGTTGATAAGCTCCAGTCCCAAAAGTGGCAGTGATAACATAAGGTCCCAGCCAGTTAGGTTGAAATTTTCCTTTCTGCTCTCTGTTAGGCTGGTTCTTAGGATTCTCTTTGAGGATGAGATCTCCCACTTCAAATTTGCATGGTTTAACCTTCTTGTTGTAGCCTTTGGACATGTGTGCTTGATATACTTTGAGGTGATCAAACGCTTGTTGTCTACGCTCATCTAGAAATTCCAGAGAATTTACCCTATCTATGTGGTACTTCTCATCAGTAACCAGTCCTTGTAAAGATATCTGCAAAGATGGGATTTCAACCTCAATAGGTAGTACTACTTCAATGCCATAGACTAGAGCAAAGGGTGTGGCTCCAGTTGGTGTTCAGATGCTTGTTCTGTAGGTCCATAGTGTCAAATTTAGTTGTAGATGCCAGTCTCTACCAGACTTACTCACAGTTCTGTGTAGAATCTTGAGAATATTCTTGTTGGATGCCTCAACCTATCCATTACCTTGAGGATAATAGATGGAGGAGAAATGTTGAGTGATATGGAACTGTTCACAAAGGTCATCAATGTCTTAATTTTTATTTGGCCCCCATTGTCTGTTACAATTGAAGAGGGTATCCCATATCTACAAATAATGTAGTTTAGAATGAACATAGCCACCTATTTGTCAGTGGCTTTGATTAGCGGCATGAATTCAACCCACTTTGTGAAATACTCAGTGGTGTCCATTTGAAGAGTTGGGATATATTTGTCCAACCAAGTCAAAGGGCCATTGATGAAATGGCCAATGTGTTATGAAAGGTATAAGTTCTCTGGCAGGAGCATGGATAAGATTTCCATCTATCTGGCATTTAAGACATGCTTTTGAAAAATGAATAGCATCTCTCTCCATGTTAGGCCAGTAATAGCCTACTCTGAGCAATTTCTTTGCTAATGAAAAGTCATTCAAGTGTGATCCACATACACCTTTGTGGACTTCTATTAATGCTAGATCAGACTCTTTGAGTTCTAAACACCAAAGAAGTGTACCATCAAAATCGCGTTGATATAGGTTGTTAGTTATGAGGACGTAACACGATGTTGTCCTAATCAAGGATATTTTCCCATTTCTGGATAGATTGGCAGGAATAGTTTGGTTAGAAAGGTAAGCAATGATATTGGAATACCGAGATTAGTCTGGAGTATGCAAAGCACATATTACCTAGTATTCAAGAGTATCAAAGGTAGGATAGGATAGTTCTTCCACCAAGAAGTCATAGTAGAACTGATGTTCTTCTAGTCGTAACATGGATGCCAAGATAGCCATTGCATCAGTAGCTTTGTTCTCTGATCTTGGTATCTACTGGAAGGTGACGAAGACAAAGTACTTCTTCATGTCATCAACTAGTTGCTTGTAGGGCATCAATTTCTCATCTTTCATTTGATACTCCCCATTGACTTGATTGATAATTAGCTGGGAGTCACCATACATGTGTAACTCTATGATCTTCCACTCCATAGCTAGCTTAAGGTCATTTACCAATGCTTCATATTATGAAATATTGTTGGTGCATGGAAACATCAATTTGTAAGATTTGGGAATCTTGTAACCTTGAGGAGTTATGAATAGGACCCCCGCTCCAGATCCTTGTTGAGTGAATGAACCGTCAAAGTACATCTTCCATGGATATTTAGTTAGATGCATGATTGTTTCATCAGGGAATTCAATGAGTAAAGGTTCATCATCCTGAAGTGGTGAATCAGCCAATTGATCTGCAAGGACCTATCCTTTGATAGCTCTCTGTTCTACATATTCAATGTCAAACTCACTTAGAATCAGGACCCATTTTTCCAAACGTCTGGTTAATGTTTTTATGCTCAAAAGATACTTCATAGGATCAATCTTAGCAATTAGCTTTACTATATGAGAGAGCATGTAGTGCCTCAATTTTTGTGATGTGAAGATGACTGCTAAGTATTCTTTTTCAATAATGATATAATTGAGCTCATAAGTGACCAGTGTCCTACTAATGTAGTAGATAGCTCTTTATTTCTTGGTCTCATCTTCTTGTGCCATCAATACTCCTAGGGATGTAGCTATAGCTGAAATGTATAGGAGTAGGGGCTTTCCATGAATAGGTTCCATAAGAATAGGTGGAGCAGCTAGGTATCCCTTCAATTCTCTGAAGTTCACTTCACAGTGTTCATCCCATTGGAAGTTAACCCCTTTATGTAGTAACTTAGTAAAGGGTTGTGGCCTATCTGCAAGTTGTGACATGAATCTCCTGATGGACTAAAGTCTTCCTTGTAGTGTCCTCATTTGACTAATATTTTGTGGAGGAGCCATCTCTAGTATAGCTTTAACTTTAGCGGGGTCTACCTCAATTCTTTTTGTTGAAACATTGAATCCTAGGAGCTTCCCTAATTGGACCCCAAAGGCACATTTCTTTGGGTTGAGCCTGAGTTGGAACTGTTCTATCTTATCCAATATCTTTCTTAGGTCGGCAATGTGAGTACCTCTTTCTTTGGATTTAGCCAATGTGTCATCTACGTAGTCCTCCATGTTCATGTGCATCATGTCATGGAATATTGTTGTCATGGCTCTTTCATATTTTGCACCAGCATTCTTTAACCCAAAAGGCATGACATTCCAGCAAAAGGTGCCCCATGTGCATGTGAATGCGGTTTTCTCTTGATCCTCAAGGGAAATTTTGATTTGATTATATCCTGATAATCCAACCATTAAAGAATACATCTGGTAGCCTGTTGTAAGATCTATGATCATGTCAATATTTGGTAGAGGAAAGTCATCCTTCAGACATGCTTTGTTCAAGTCTCTAAAGTCCGTATAGATCCTGATAGATTTATTGAATTTAGACATGAGGACCACATTGGAGATCCACCCTACATATGCAATGACTCTAATAAATCCTACTTTTAACAACTTTTCCAGCTCTACTTTTACCCATAATGCAACATGAAGATGCATCTTTCTAAGTTTTTGCTTTACGGGCTTGATCCCGGGAGCTATAGATAAGTGGTGCATGATTAGATTAGGATCTAGCCTTGGAATATTTGTATAAGACCATGCAAAGTTAATCTTCTTCTCGTTCAAGAACTCTGTGAATTGTGTCCTCTCCTCTTCTGATAAGGATTGTGCAAGGTGTACTATTTGAGGATTGTCAACAATGCCCAAATTTACTGGCTGTGTTGGTTCAATCAGTACCAAAGATCTTTCCTGAAAGTGTTTAGGGAGGATATTAAGAGTCTCATCCTTTGGTGCCTTAGAGAGGTTTTCACCATCGGATATGTCTCTTTTGTTTACTATTTTGGGATCTAATATTGCTACAGAGTGGTTTTCACCATCAGTCCGCTTTTTCTTTTTATTTTTCAGTTTTTGACTAAGAAACCTGATATCCTCCTGTGACATATTCTCACTCCTTGATTTGGTGGAAGAAGGGTAAGGTTCACAAGAATTGAGATAACAAGCTAGGGAGTTGTCATCAGAAAAGTAGAGGATAGCAGTAGGATTTGTTTTAGTCCAATCAATTAGGTCAGGAAGTACCAATGTTAGGGAGTCAGATTCTGGGAAGGACAACATCATGTTAGCATCAAGACCATTAACCAACATGACATGATCTGTTAAGTTAATTTCTTTGATATTTAGATCAATAAGAGTGAGATCATCATTAAAAGGGTCATTGTTAGTCATATGTAGATCAGACTCTAGTGACTCATCAGTAGAAATCTCATCATCATCTCTCTGTAAATGGAGGCTTCTTTCTTGTGGCCTATGAAATTCTTCTAGACTTATGTATTCACCAGTGTCTTCATCAATGATCGGGGAAGGGACTCTTCTTCTGATTCAAGAGGATTAGTTTCATTGAGAGGAGTGTCAAATTGTTTACCGAGAGCTGAGGGAGATGCAAACATGTGAATTGTATCTATGCCAATATCTTCAGAGATGACAGATAGCCGATCCCATTCATAGGCATGAGATTCTATGACATCATCATCAGATCTATTTAAGTATTTAGAAATGGTTGTCTAATGTACCCGGTTAGCTTCTTGTAGATCAAAATGGGGTAGATCAAGGACATGTGAAATTGCGATGAATTGCCCCCAGTTAGGATGTAAATTTTGTGGCTGGGGTGTCTCTTGAGTAATTGTTTCCATGGTGTCTTCTACCTCTTGAATGGGAGGTTGTGCTAGTAAAGGGGTGTGAAGATCTTGTGGTACCTCAAAGCTAGGTATATAGCATTCTCCTTGATATTTAGGATTCTTTGTACCAACATGTAATAATCTTTCATAAGGCCATGGTTCTAGTATTATCTCATCTATTTCATCGCTCCCTGTTTCAGAAGGTGGACTCTCTTTGGAAGCAGGTTAATCAATTTTAGTATTAAAACCCAATCCTATTTTATCTGTGGCGTTGCGGAACTCCATGGGTACGGGTTAAATAATCCCTTGACCTGTGTCATTTAGAGGTCCCTTTCCTTTATATCCCATTTGTGTGAGGAAATCATATCCCTTTCCATACTGTTCTGGGGATATCTTCACATGTTTGTCCTTAGGTTCCACTAGTTCACCTTTGTAAAGCCATTCCAAGTTTGCCTGTTCTTCTATGTTATCTGAAGAAGGTGTGGATGCCTTTACCATGCTAGTTTCCTTGTGTACTTCAGGTTGCTTGAATTTTGTAGGTGTGAATTTAGATGAAGGTTTTCCATAGGATCTTGGTGACACTGGAAGTTCTGTCAGTGAGGGATTCAGGTCCAGCTTGTACTCTCCCATACCTGTTTCTTCAAGTTTCAAGGTTTTGCTAAAACTCTTCATAACAATGTCCTTGGTAGTTTTAGGAGCAACCGTATCCATAGCCTCTTTGTTGTGTGGGATCATGCTACCTGCTTTGATATTGTTGCAAGTGTAGTTAGCATCTATAGGAATCATCACTTCCACCCCATTATGTGGGAACTTTATGCATTGGTGGTAAGTGGATGGTACAGCTTGCATCTCGTGAATCCATGGTCTCCCTAGTAGGATATTGTAGGCCAATGGTAGATCCAGAACTTGATAGATGATGTTCCTCTCAATTGGTCTGACTCTAACAGGTAGAACAATAAGACCTCTAGAGGATCTTTCTTCCTCATCATAACCTTTAATGGTTATCTTGCTTCTAGAGTCAATTGTTTGTTTTGAGAGACCTAGTCTCTTGATTAAATCTAGTGTATAGATATTCAATCATGCGCCTCCATCTATCAACACGCATCTAACATGGGATTTATGAATAAGGACTTCAATATGGAGGGGTTGATTATGTGGATGCATCAATGACTTGTCATCCTCTTCAGAAAAGGAGAGGTAGTGTGGCGCTAAGATGTGATTGACCATCGCTTGAAACTTGTCTATATCAATATATTTTGGAACATTAGCAGTGTGAAGAGCCTGTTCTAGGATTTCCCTATGTACTGTGGATATCTTGAGAAACTCAAAAATGGAAATTTTGGCAAAGGTTCATTGAAATTGGTCTACCAAATCATATTTTTCTCCAAGAATAGTAACCACATGTTTTGATGCTAGTTTAGGAACAGTTACGATAGGAACCTTGGATATTGATGCCAGTTTTGGAGGTCCTTTGATTGTAACTTGTGGTTGGCTCCGTGTCATAGCATTGGTTTGGAAAGAGGTGTTATTAACTCCCTTGATTGTGATCACATTTATAGATTCAGTCTTGATGTCTAACATATTGATCACATTGTCATTTTTGGAATAGGTGTAGTGGACTTCGTTACCTTTCCCTTTAGATGTTTCTCCTTGATCATAATTAGGAAAGGGTTTGTTGAATGTTGTATGATCCTCATTAGTAGTGTGTCCATCCACTTTGATCTTACCTCCTTCAATGAGGTCTTGGATGACATGTTTAATCTTGAGACAATTATTGGTTTTGTGTCCCTTGTTTTTGTGAAAGACACAGTAAGAGTTATCATCCCACCACCTGGGTTTGACCATTGGTTCCCACGGTTTGGAATCTAGGATTGTAAGAAATTTTTTATCCACTAGTGTTTTTGGAACAATCTCAAGAGGCTCTCCCAAAGGAGTGAATGTTCTTTGTGGTTTTGATGTCCACGTCTGAAACTTGTTGTTATCATTGTTTGCTTTGGGTGCGGGAGTTGTTGCTTTAGCCTCCTTGCTTTCTTGCATGTCATTGGTTAGGTTGAATACCTTGGATTTAGGATTAATGTTAGAGGCATCAACCACTCCATCATTAACAAAATTTTTGTTTTGTTTCCACCATTTAGGTTTGGAGTTGGAGTTTTTGGTCTTGTTTTCATTTTGAAGGGTGACCTATCCCCTTTTGACCATGACTTCCTCAATACGGAGGGCATTTTTAATCATCCTGTCAAAACTAGGAGAGTCTTGAATTTGCAATGCATAGTTTAATTCAGGTATCAGATTATTAACAAATATCTCCATCTTCTCTGTTTCAGGAATGGCCCTTGAATATCATGCGAAAATCTTCCTCCATCTTTGTAGGAAGTGTGTAAATGATTCTCCAGTTTGTTGTTTGGTGTTACATAGTTACATCATGTTGGATGTTGTAGGAGTAATGTTGAATGAACCATTGGATCAACTCTTCAAATGTTTTGACCTTGGGGTTCAATTTTGAGAACCACTCCATGGCATTACCTCCTAGACTTCCTGGAGACAGTTGCATGAGGTATGTGGTTTCATGCATGTATTCTATGCTAAGAGCATAGAATTCTCTCACATGGTCATGTGGGTCAGTTTCTCCCATGTACTTGTCATACTTTGGCCTTGCCACATTGGGGGGAAACGGGACCATAGTGATTCTCTTGTCAAAAGGAAATGGACAAATGGTGTCCAAAGAGTATTTCATTTTAGGTTTCTCCTTCTCTTGTTTGAGATTTGTGAGCTCCATTTGTATCAAATTGAGTTGTTTGGTGAGAATGGATATCAGATTTGGTACCTCCTTTTCTTTGAGTTGTTCCACGTCATAATCTTTAGGTAATTTGATGCCCATGGACGCTAAATGGAGGAAGTACTTTTCTTTATCCTCGTCAATCATTCTTTCCATTATCTGGTGGAACCTCTTGCTTTGTTTGAGTTTTTCATATTCACCTTTAGTGATTTCATCCTCACTGCCAGATTCAAACAAAGGACATTCAAACTTGGGTTCTTCTTCATCAGTATCTTCAGGCTTTTGGTGTTTTCCATTGTCATAGTCCTCAAAAGCCTCACTCCATCTGTGAGTGTCGCTATTCATGACTGGAGAGTCTAGATCAATAAGGGAACTACAAGAAGTTTCTCCTTGAAAGTGTGATGTTTTAGGAGGCACCTTTGAGCTTTTAGATGTGTACTTATTGTGTCTTATGTTAACCATGAAGTTGTTCCTCAAATTTTGTCAATGTTTCCCAATAGTGCAAGTGAGATTTTCATATTGTTCAAGTGGGCGTGTCTAGGTAAAAGTAACTATTTTTTGTTGGTGGATGTAAATGGTTCTAGTGTCAAACGGTTAGAATGCCCTGATAGTGAGTTGAGAACCAAGTTGTTGGTAGAAAGTGGGTAGACCACACGTATTGAACTGATCATGAAAGACTGACTAAGCATGCATGGTAGACATTTCAAAAGTGTTTTGAAATTTCAACAGGGAGACCAGAAGAGACAACAACCAGCTAAAGAGCTATATGGGTATCCAAATAAACTAAGACTTTCTAGGAAAAGTGTCTACAAGTACCCTCTGTCCTGAATGCGAGCCCCTAAATGCGAGCCTCTGATGATACCAAATAAGATCCTAGAATATGGATGCGACTATGTGCTGACCAAATACGAGCCAGTATCCCAAATGTGATCCTAAACACCAAATACGACTTGGGAAATTTGGGATGTGATCTTATGATGTCTTTGTCAATTTGGGTCAGTTCTGAAAAGTTTTTTTTTGAAGTGCATGAAGTTGCTTGTTTCCAGATTGCTTTAGGAAGTGTAGTAATGAGTGAAAAATACTTGTATTCCAAGGTTTGAAACTTGTTGATTTTTTTGAGGAGCTTATCTTTTTAATGATCTTTTGAACACATCAAACAGTTTTTCATTGTTAGGAGGGTGCAACAAACACTCATATTTTCCTATTCTCTAGGTGGAGGATGAAAATCTTTTCTCATTGACTCAGGTACACACTCAAATGCTAATCAGAATATAGCCATCACCAAGCACGCAATGGCTCCAGTCATGATATTGTATTAGCCAACTCCAAATGCAAGTGAGGGAACTATATGACGAGTGTCTTGGGACAATTACTTTTTTCCTTGCACAAAGATTATCACCCTTTCGGGGATGAATCAGGAATTCTTTCAGTTGAACTTGTTGTAGATTATTGGGCAATCCCTTTGAAACCGTCCCCCATAGAATTTCACAAGGAAAAATTTAGGTGTATATCCCTATGAGTACCCAAATATATGTAGTCTCACAAGCAATATTCAAGTGGTTCCGCTATACATATACCCAGATATGTTCAAGGAATGATGTCAAAATTCCATGAACAAAACCGGCTCCATCTTCTGAGGCTTTAGCCTACGAGGAAGCAATTATTTATAGTGAGTTGGAAGGGTTGGCGTAAAAATTGTCCTCACTTGGGTCGTTCCCTGGAGATTTTTTCCTCAACCGGAAATCCCTCTACTATTTAAATATATGTAACCAGGATTGGCAAGCTTTGGATGTCTGGATTTCTGATTCTTTCGAAGATGAAGAGCATACTCTCCTAATCTAAACTATTTTCTCCCAAAACACATAAAGCAAAGTTCATTCATTCAAGCTATGTTGAGCTCAATTTAGTTTGTTCCTATTTAAGAAAAATAGGATTTTCTTGAAAAGGAAAGTTTCCTTGTTCAATTAGCCACAAAATTTTAGTGAGTTTCTTGTCCAATTACTTATCCAAACTAAATTAAATGATTGAACTTGTTCTTTGGTCCCATATATTTAGTGCTTTTATTGTCCAATTTCTAAATCCAAAAAGAAATTATACGATGTAGTTGTTCATTGAACCGCAATATTCAGTGACTTGTGTTGTTCATTTACTAGTCCAAATTGAATTAAGCGATGTGTTTTCTTGTTCAGTTAACTCCAAATCCTGTTCAATCCATAAACTGATGTATGAGTTTCTGATTTTCCTTAAAAGGAAAAGAGCATAATCCTCTAGTCAGTTTAGTAATAGATTGGAATATGTATGTTAATTTGGAAAGCAAGTAAAATAGAAGTCAAGATGGGGGTTGGGTAACCTAAAAAACCAAGTTAGTATCTGTTTATGTTAACTCCTATGAAAACCCTCAAGAATAACCTACAAACACTTGCTAGGCTACAAAATGCCAAAAACACAACTTGTCAAAATGTTAGAGTTAGGAAAATGAAATGCACAAAATTTCTAACCAGATGCGAGCCTAAAATTTTACTAAATGCAATGCAGCATACCGTATGTGAGCTTCCTTACCAAATGCGATCCCATGCTTACCAGATGCGAGCCTGAACTGAAAATGATCTCAAAAATCCTGGATGCGAGCCTCATTTTATGCGGTGCGATGGCATATCCCAGATGCGATCCAGAATGGTCAAAAATGAGCCTGTAACAGAATTTTGGGCATGAAAATTAAAGAAAAAGTGTCAGAAAATGAGGCCAAGTTGGAAATCAAACCCCACGTTGGGTGCCAGAAATGTGTGTGTATATTTGTGCACTTGTTATCTGCAACACAACACTTCAATAAGTCATTCTATTAGTGAAAAACAAGGGTTAAAGAGCATATAAACCATAACATCGACTTATTGCTTTCTAACTAGGATGAGTGTAGCATGTAACATAAAAGCCCTCAGATTTATGCTAAATACCAGTGACATAAACAACCTAGCATGAAAGATTTCATTTAAAACAAGCTAATATTTAATGAGCAATGCATATTAATCTAAAAATGGACATAATAACAATGTGTGAGAATAAACTATGGAATGAAGTATGGGTCTAAGTCTATTCCAATAGCATAATAATGCATTTACAATATGAGATGAAGGCTTAGTTGCTCTTAGAAATGGATTCTATTTATAGAAGAATGAGAGAGAGAGAGAGAGAGAGAGAGAGAGAGAGCTCATTAATGAGTTGAGGGAGTCATTAATGGTGGTGTAAGAGCCATTAATGCCTTGAGTATTAATGAGGCATGAAGGAGACATGGGCTTAAGGAATCTTCATTAATGGGGCATTAATGAAAGCCTTAAAGAAGTATGGGGAGTGTGTAAGACTCAACTTGGCAAGTTGGTCCCTTAGGAAAGTCATGCTTGAGAAAGTGGACTTTCTCAAGTGGGTTGAGTTGTTAATCATTCCTTAATGGAATGTGACAACATTAGGAGG
>MU227335.1:1735998-1788976 GCA_018584345.1 Thuja plicata | reverse complement strand
GTAAGGAGATCATGGCTGAAATGGTTATGACGGATTCCTATGACACGTAAGAGCTATTTCTAGGAGATTTCAATGACAGGTGAAGACATGCAAGACATGTGGAAACTGATAAAGTTGAGTACTTTACACTCTTCCTCCTTTGTTCCCAACCGTGGGGTTCGAGGCATCGCTCGAAAAAAAATTTAGGGTTCCTATTTTCTTGGAGAATGGTAAAACCCTAATATGGCTATCCTTGGAAGTTTCCCTAAAAAGGAAAGTGCATGATATAAGTGTTTTTTAGGGTTACATCAAAGGATACGAAAAGAGTGTATTTTTGGTATGATCTGTTGCTACTAGATTTGTCTTAGAGTGTCAATTGTCTCCTGAAAGAACTTGTATTGCAAGTGTGTTGTAACCGTTGTGTTGAAGATAATACATTGTGTAGGTTTTGGAGTGCTGGGGTTTTTTACCGAAAGGTTTTCCCCAGGGTAAATCATTGTGTCATTCTCTATTTTCTGTATGCATGGTATGTGGCTGCAATATCTTTGTTAAATTAGTTAACGAATCTGAAATTGTAAGGATTTAAAAGAATTTGCACAATACTTTCCTATAGAGATTAGTGTAGGAAGCTATTTCCGCACCTGAGTTTCCTTACAATAAAGGTCAGCTACTGAGCAAGGTTGGTAACCAAGTGAAGTCAGACACTGAGTGAAGATATTCATTGAAGTCACCAATCATGGAACAAAGTTTGAACAGAGATTGGATTCAGGGAGCAGAACAAATTTTATACAAAGGCACAGAGATCAAGAAGTGCTAAGGACAAAGGAAAAGTTTGTTACAAGATCTACAGTCATGAAAAGTCGAGTTCAAAATTAGAGATGTAGATTAAGAAAAAAAAGAAAGCTGTGAGTTCCAAGAAAAGTGCAAGTCACGAGGCAAGGTGATGCAAGTGCATAAACGGTGGGATTGGTTGTAACTACTAAAGAGTTGTAATTAGTAAATAAATGAACTGCAACCTATTTATGTGGTATGGTTAGAATAGTTTAGGATTAATTTTTGATACTCCTAAATACAAGGAGATAAGGTCAATTCATTTTAGGCCTAAGATAGTTTTTTTTCATATATAAAATGAGGCATTGTTTCCAGCCTCAGGATAGAGTAGAGAAGAGTGACAATAGCTTGTGGAATGTAAGTTTGCTATGTAAAATATAAATTCTTCTTTTTTCTTATTTTAATCTGTATAAAATCCTTTGCTGTGAGCATGGTTTGAGAGCTAAGTAGTTTCTTCCTGTGATATATTGCACCACTTTGATATCAATAAGAGTGATGCAAGTTTGTGATTTTGATTTTCATCATTTGGTATCAGAGCTGGTTAAAGGTATTGGGTTAGTAATGGTTGAAGAGTTGCCCATAATAGTCTAAAAAGGATGATCTAAAATTATCTCCAAAGGTGTATTTGTCAAAGAAGTTTTCCTCTTGCATATTTTGGCACCCAAAGGACATCTTGAATATTTGATTTCATATAAGATCCAACAACCAATAACAATAAAAAGAAAATGAAGTGCCGGAAGTTTCTGATGTCGCCTCTGAAGGAGAAAAGAATAGAAATCATAGCCTTTGATTTGAAAATAAACAAAAATAGTTTGAAGTTGGATTTTCAAGGAGATCATAGACTTTGCTAGCAGACTGTGCTATTGTTTACAAGGATTCACATCAAAAAATATATGTTCGCAACCAAGATATCTATATTTTGAAGATTAAAAGCCACTTGGAAAGAATTGCTGCAATAGATGGAGTCATTGTGTGAAAAAATAATTTGTTGGAGAGAGATTTGTAAGCTGCATGTAGCCACCAAAGGTCAAAGGTATGGATTAAGATTACTATTAGTTATTGTTAGTGTAGATCTGCTATAGTTTTGGTAATTACATAGTGACAGTCATTGAGGAGGTCACCCAAGCAAGGGAAAATCTTAGTGAGTTTCTAAATCAAATTAAAGAGATCACTGGTAGCTGCTCCTAAAGGAGACTCCAATTTTTTGGTGAAGGAGAATAATTTTGTTACTCAAGAGATCGCCCAGCTAGGTAAATGATCATTGTCTAGAAGAACCGCTACTTAGAGGGTTGCCAAAGTAGAATTTTTTGTCAAATATTAATTCTTGAATTTGTAGATATTGTTGTTGCTATTACAGAGATTTTGCCACCACCCAAGAAGATGTTGAAGGAAGTCTCCATCCAAGTAATGTTTCTGCTAAAGGAAATTCTCAATCATAACCCAACAGTTAGTTAAAGGAGCAAGGAAAATTAGAGATTGCAACTGACTATGGAAGGAAAACATGAATCGTTGGTTCCTGAAAAGACTCAGAGGTGAGAAAATATCATGTGAGAGGATGCAATAATAAATGTCGCCGCAAAAGGAAAGAGGGCTCCAGCAATGAAGGAGATCATTATAGCAGCCACTAAAGATATCACATTACATGCCATAGTTGAAGAAGAATCTAGATCATTGTCAATCAATGGGTTTGTTGAATACCTTAAGTTGGTAAAATTGTAAGTTTCTATAGATCATTTTCTTTTGTATCAGCTAAGGGAGTGAAAAGGTACTAATTTTATAGCTTAGAGGCGTATGGAATGAGTATGCTAGGATGTTGATAAATTATGTGGTTGTGGTGAAAAATGTAAGAGAACAACAGTAGGAGTGATTAGATTCCTAATGATTGCAGTGTTTATGGGTATGATGTAATGATGTGAGGAGAATTCCATCCAAGGAATAAAACTGGATAGAATTGTTTTTTTAAAGTAAACTTGAAGAGGTGATACTAAAAGGAATTGTGTAGGCATTGGCTGAGATTTGATAGGTAATTGGTCTTATTATTAATTAATGTGTAGCTAGCAGCAGGTGAAAGGAAGAGTTGTGGTGGAAGAGATCTTTCAGATGATGCATGAAGTCTATTCTATTGAAGCACAATCTAAGGGATAAAGTTAAGTCTAGAAGAAATCTTGGGTTAAGTTAAAGATTGGATGCATTATCAGTTTTACCCAACACCTAAAGTCTAGTTACTACATAAAATTGTAATGACATCTTGAAGGAAATTTAAGAAGGTTGTTAGTAGAAAGAATCTTGCTGCAACTTGAAGCAAAGAAAGAAAAGTTCTTGGAGAAGTGGATCTATTGAAAGAGTGTTCTTATGAGTTATAGGTGGAAGTTGGACAATGTCTACATTTGATTGCAAGTACTAGTAGAAAGAGAAGTAAACTTGTTGTAATCATTGTGTTAGAGGTTGCATAAAAGAGAATGAAGAACAACTTCCAGCTGAGGTTGGGTAGAAGTTGTTGAAGTTGTAGAAGTTGTTGAGACAACTCCACAACCTGCGGATGTGGGTAGAGTTGTTTGAGGAAAGAGCAAGTGAAGCTCTTGAAAGAAAGTAGAGTGCCAAAGCCTAGAAGAGTAGAAGAGGAAGCTCAGAGGTTCCAAGAGGAAGAACCAGTGTTACCAAAATGCCAAGTTTAGAAGGGAGAATCTTGGAGAGGTAGTTATAGCAGACTGAAACAGACTTGTTATTGCAGAGGCTTAGTGCAGCTCACAAGTGTATGAGAGAGAGGAAGAGTAAAGATGAATATTGATGATCATGAAAAGAGTTTAGATGTAATCCACGATAGCATGGAGGAGAATGCCAAAGTAAATGACATAAAAATGAGAAAAATGAGTCGAGAAGAATTGGACAGAGAAATTGTTGAGATGAAGAAACAACTTAGTTTAATGAAGATGCTACTACATGAAAGTGAGAGAGACCAGGGGTATGGATGGAGAGTGAAGAATAAATTTACATGGCCTATTAAGAAATTTTCAGCAAGAAAGATGAAGAAGAAGCAGAAACTTGTGATGAATGTTTGGTTGCAAGAAGAAGAACTCAAAGAAACCAAGCTTGAGGAAGAACAAGTTTACATATGTGAACCAGAGTTAGGGGAATTTGTTGGAGATAGTGATGCTAGACATGATCATAGTCTCATTCATTATATAGAATGGTCAGATCAGTGCAAAGAAATGATGCTAAAAGCATCCGTAGAGGTTGACGAATCTCTAGTTTTTCAAACTAATCATTTTACTGTGATTCCAGGTGATGATCAAGGACAATCCTATGAAACTATTATGGAGATAAAGCAAGATGGAGGACAAAATTCAAATTTTGTTCTAAGAAAAGATGGAGAGAAAATATTAGATGTCATTCTCATAAATATTGATGAAGAATTACATTTGTTGAGGAATTCACTGAAAGAAAAGGGAGAGATATCAATAAATGGTGATGCAAAATGTCAAGATGGACAACTTCCAAAAGTTGTTATGAACAAAGATGCAGTTTATCCAAAGGTTGAAGAAATTACAGATAGCATGATGGTAGAGTTCAATCAACAAATTGAAATAGGACAAAGATTCCATGTAGAAACTCTACAAACAAACGAAGACAAAAGTAAGTGTGAAGATCCTTTTGTTTTCTTGCATCCAAATTTGATTTTTCTCATAGTTGGAGAGTTCCATTTGAAGTGGTGAGTGAGAACATGATGATGAGTAGTAGCAATGTATCAACAAATATAAAAGATGAAGTGGATAGAAAGGAAAGTGGACAAGAACAACAGAAAGTTTGGGATCCAGGAGGAATATAAATTGTAGTAAATACCCCTACAACCCAAGAATGTCAGGTAAGGTACAAGTAGAAAAAGCAATTGGAAAACTCATATACAAGAGTCTATGAACAAGTCTTTGTTCCTTGGGAGTCTGATGCAGGTGCATAAATGGGGGGATTGGTTGTAACTACCAAAGAGTTGTAATTAGTAAATAAATGAACTACAACCTATTTATGTGGTATGGTTAGAATAGTTTAGGATTAAGTTTTGATACTCCTAAATACAAGGAGATAAGGTCAATTCATTTTAGGCCTAAGATAGTTTGTTTTTAGATATAAAATGAGGCATTATTTCCAGCCTTAGGATAGAGTAGAGAAGAGTGGAAATAGCTTGTGGAATGTAATTTTGTTGTGTAAAATATAAATTCTTCTTTTTTTTTATTTCAATCTGTATAAAATCCTTTGCTGTGAGAATGGTTTGAGAGCTAAGTAGTTTCTTCCTGCGATATATTTCACCACTTTGATATCAATAAGAGTGCTGCAAGTTTGTGATTTTGATTTTCATCACAAGGTTAACCGCCTAACCGAGTTGCAGATACATTGTATCGGTTCATTTGAGATGATCTGGTGGCTGAGCGCAATTGAAGGAAAACCTAATCAATAGGATTAAGAGGAAAAATAGAGACCTATATATTGATGAGTATGTATGTTTATACAGAGTTGTTGGTGAATTGAATAGTTGAAGAGCTACCGAGAAGAGTAGTGAAAGAGTTAGAGAACCTGTCCAGAGGAGAAAATGATGAGTTGTGGATGATAGTAAGTTTCAGAGAGAAAAAAAGGGATTTGATCAAGAAAAGTATAGTTTTAGAATCATAGGTCAAATTAGTACGTTATTTCTTACTAATATTTGTAACAGAAAATCTCTTAACCGAGTGGACCTAACAAGTTCTTTTGTAAATCCTTGAGAAAGTAACATTCTAGGATGAATGTTTAAGCCCTCTAACCAGGCCACTCCTAATAGGGTGAAGATATTAATAGGTCAAAGGGAAATCCCCTAATAAGATCACATCTAACAAATGTGCATTGTAATCTTTAACCGGATTGGCTCTTAACCGAGCATACTTCAGAAGAGCATTTATTTTTTTGGGTGACAATTCCCACAAAGGTTTTTTCCCAAATTGGGTTTCCTTGTTAAATCTGGTGTTACATGTGATTCTTGATAACTGTGAATTTTATTTTCTTATGTTATATGTTATTTATCAATTTTGCAAAGTGTTTAAAAGTTTTGGTTGTTGTTGTTATTTGAATCACCTAGTTGAACCAGAGGTTTAGATTTAAAGTATTAAGTTTTAATATTTTATAATTCACCCCCCTCTCAGTAAATCATCATTAGTAGGGTAAACCAACAACCTCTTCCTCTTGAGTTGGTTCACACTAAGTATATTTACACCAGTACAAACTCTAAGGAAGTTCTGCTAGATTTATTCTTGGAAGATGCTATACAAGAATTATTGGGAGCCTATGTTGGTTTACCACCTCATCACCACAAGCGTCAATTCCCTTATTACTTGGAAATTCAGGCATATTTTGGAGATTCCATTAAGAATGATGATGATGACAGGGAAACCTTATCTTACGATGGCAAAAATACTTCAATACCACATCTAGAAGACTGCAGTACCCTCATTAAAGGGGATATTGTTGATTTTATAATGGATTACAAACATCTTGGAAGGATCATAAAGATTAGAAAGTGTCTCTCTACAGAGGAAGATAGGTCACATTTCGATTTTCTACAACAATATTTTGATGTTTTCTCTTGGGTATATGAAGCCATGCTTAGTATTGATGAGTTTATAGTGGTTTATAATATTGTGTTATGTCTAGATGCCAAGCCCATAAAACAAAACATATGAAAGTTGAATCCTAGGGTCGCTTTGTTAGTAAAGAGTAAGATAGACAAGATTTTGAAAGAAGGCTTTATCCATCCCATTGACTACTCACCTTGGATTTTGAATACAAATCATGTTAGTAAGATTCATGAGCATATTTGTATGTGCATCAATTTTTGTGATCTAAATAAGGCTTCTTTGAAAGATGATTTCCACTTCCTAATGTCAATATGATTGTGGATTCGACAACAAGCCATGCATTATTGTCCTTTATGGATGGATTCTTGGGTTACAATTTGATTCATATTAATCCAAAAGATCATTGCAAAATTGTCTTTACTACCCCTTGGAGAACATTTTGTTATGTGGTCATGTCATTTGTATGTCTCAGCCTCTCAAAATTATGTTATATGAACTCTCATCGTATAGTTTCTCTTAAAAAAATTGTCATGGTACAACTACTCTCAATCTTGAATTTACAACATCAATAATCATGTGTTGCATTATCTAACTGACTTAATGACAACACATATTGCCAACAGAAAAGTGATAGTGTGGTAACATCACTAAAAGTGTGAATATTCCAATGTGGGCCCTAAGTAAACTTAAGTACATGTGTATTTAGAACCTAGGAGAATAACTTACTAGGTGCAACAATTAAACAAACCAAAAATTACATATAATTTAATCTTAAGGATACATAAAATGCATCCTCAAGAAACCTTTATTATTTGTAATAATACTATTACTAATTTTTTGTATAATGTTTCATTGTAAATATCATTTGTATATTCTCTATCTCCTTGATTATTTATTAGTTTTATCCCTTATTTTTTACTCCAATTTCTCTCCCACGTCTATTGATTAAGAATAACTGGTCTACATAATTCATTTTCTCCATCCCAATGATGGACAATAAAATATGATCCAAATTGAATATTCATGTTTAAAAATAGTTTTCTTACTTCACTTGATAATGTCGAATATTTAAGTAGCAATTGGGAAACATCAAATCGTGGTCATGCTAAGCACTAAAAATGGTATGCAAGGTGATTTGAAAATGAAATTATTGTCCTATTCATGGGTTTAATATATAGTAATTAACAAGTCCCACAAAAAATTTAATCCTCAAAGTAATTTCACTTCTTTTGGTAGAGGTTTATCATCTATATACACTTGATAACACAATTTTGGAGGCACTCCAACAAACGATTTAAACAATTATGTCAATTTTTAATCTCATGTTGGTTGTCAATTTGTGTCTAAGTGCAATTCAAGTACATGTTATTCAGGGTATAAGTAGATATCAAGGAAACGACAGTTTAAAATATGAGAATCTAAATTATTCTATGTAAATCAAAGATAATAAATTATTTTCATGGGACAAGGAAATGAAATGTATTTGAATTACCAAAGAAAATCTTACTATTGTGTATTTTTTACATGGCATATTGTTGAAGTACTCCAACTAATTTGGCTCCTTCTGTAGAGCAACATCATCTTGATACACAATAACATACATTTTTGTCTATGCTACAATAAATCTTTATAACAAGCATGTCAATTTGTATATAAGGACAAATGAAGTACATGTTCAATGTACATGAAGATATCTAGGAAACAAAACTTTAAAATATGACACTCTAAATATAGAGTGGAGGAGGGGAGAAGTGGTGTTAGTGGTTTTTCTTCATGGATACATAAATTTTTTATTGATAAAGGTGAGGACCCTTTACACAATTGTGTGTCGGCCCTGATGTTTATCAATGGACAACCCATTGGTTTATGTTTTTTTTATGCTCCTAAGTTCCTAACAATGAAAAAGAGATGCAAGTTATGGGATTGGAAGGCCAAAGAGATTCATTGTGTTGACTACATTGTATGAGGTGATTTTAGCGTGGTCAAACATTTAATGATTACAGTTGATCCAATCATGTTATGTTTAGTAATGAAGAGTTTGATAAATGGTTAAATTGTCAAAATATTGTTGCGGTAATATCATATTCATAACAAATGCTCTAGTCATATCCATAATTGGTACACATGTTCCAACTGTAGAAGTAGAGATGATAGAAAGCTAAATAGGTTAGATAGGTTTTATATCTCCCCTAACTTACGATTGACACAGGACTCTATTGGTAATTATGTTAGAAATGAATATTCTACTACCCATGCAAATCATTTTTCCATTCTTTTCTCTTTTTCAAGTGCTAAAAGAAGCAGTGTGAGTTATCAACTATCTTGCGAGCTTAATATTTCACATTTAAAAAGACTGTGAGTTGTTACTCTGGTGATGTGCAAGCATCGTAGGTTGTGAGAGAAATCTTGCATCATCCAAAAATAATTTATTTTAATTTTTGTAATAATTAGTTTTAATGTCCCAGGTGAATAATTTTATAATAAAGACCAAATATTTTATTTAATATTTTAGTCATCTTCAAATTTTGCACCTTATGTAATTTGAATTCACTTTTAGAGTAATTTTCAAGTCAAATATCCAAAATTTTGGGCATAGATATTTAAAATGCATGCCCAAGAATGAGTTGTTTGTTTTTAGACGATAGGCTTCTCTTGTGGAGAAACCTTTGATCAGCAAAGTATCTCACGCAACCAAAAACCTTGCCAACAAAAGTTACAATTTCCGCAAAACCTGTTGCATGTTATTCGAAATCTCCCATATTGGTGGCCGCGGGAAAGATGTTAGCAATACTTTTTAGGATGTGGCTCTACACCAATTGCATGTCTTCTAAAATCAGCATAATCTCAAAATGATATAAATTTTCCGTAGGGGGGTTTTGATTGGTGTTCACTCTCCACTGGTGACATTTTCTCTTCAGCGCCCAACATCCTGCATGGGTATATGTCAATTATGGTTGGCGCTTGAGTGACAATTGCAGCGCAGTATATTTTCTAATTGTCCATTATGGGTTGGGTTGTATTTTGTAACAGAAAATTAAGAAGGGAAAAATATTAAGAAAGGCACAAAAAGAAACATAATGCAAAGGGGAGAAACGACAAGCAGAAAAATCAATAACAAATTTCATTTATTCTGATCGAAGATTCCAGGTGAGTTTCTATTGGCATTTTTTTCCTTTATATATGCGAGAGACAATAAAACACAAATGTTCTCCCACAAATTCTATTATTTGCATGCATGGAGCCGTTTAGGCATATTTTCAGAATGGGCTATAATTATATTACTGCTTATATATATCCATGGGTGGTGGTATAGAGTCATGTATCACAAATGTGAGTATCTTGTATATTGTTGTTCTTGGTGAGTATAGTATCAAGGCCTAAGGATTGATATTAATAGGATTGTATTCGATATAATCTTTGAAACTGACCAAAATCAAACATTCTATGATGCTCGATGATGAACTGCGCGGCCTTATCCTTGAACCCACTAATCAATATGAATGAAAAAAACACTTACATTTTTTAATCTTTTGGAGGATGTCGCTAAATTGTTCCATTGCTCTTATTTTGGCGCACGCTTGAAAGGTACTAGCAAAGGTTACAGGCTTAGCTTTTACATCTGCTAATAATATTTTCTTTAAAAGTTTGCAAATATTTTTACAAATGCATTTGAGATGTGATGTCATATAGTTCGCCTATCTTCCAAGTAGTTGCGGCCACAAATTTTGGTAAAATGCTTTGCGGGGTGTTTATTCCCTAATCTGAAACTCCCATTTTGCTACAGGCTTTCATCAAAATCCCTATGTCTAGTTGGAATGATATACTGTGAAGACTTCTTGAAAATGTGATATGTTGATCCAAAAGATGGGTACGGGTTCCTTAGACAACAAGAGGTTTCCTTTTTATTTTGTGTATATCGTGTATCATTATGCCTCATTCCACCTTGCAAAAAATAATCATCCACTGGAGATCCCAATCCAAGGTTCATTAGCGCTTTAATAGAATCAATAAAAAGTGCCCGAGGAAGGTTTGTATCTCTAAGATGAAGTGTGTATTTTCAAGAGCTCTCAACAAATTCATTGTACTATGCATCCCCTTCCATATATAAACACCAGAGTACCTGTTATTTCTTAAAAAAATTCCAACAAATACCTTATGTAGATTTTTCTATTATTATATTCCATGTGATGACCTGTCATCATAAATTAGGTCATTTTCTTTATTTTCAATGAAACCTGTGTTTTCAATGGGACATATTTTCTTTCCCTGGAACCTACATATTTCATCAATATCCTCTTTTTTGGTGTAGTTTAGCATTTCAATGAAGTTACCTTTTCCTTTTGTTAGATACTTAAGTCATAGTATTTTGATATCTCATTACCTCGAAGAATAAAAAATTTGGCATTATCTCAAACAGAAAATAATGTCTCTTTGTTTTAGCCTTTGCTTTGCGGAAACAACATTTTGATGGAACATTTATTTCTTATTCCCCATAAGAGTTTATCAATGCTGGACAAATAAAGGGGCCCACCACTTGATATGCAAATCATTATTAAATAATGTCTGAATTTGATTTAATTTGAGTTTTAGGAAAGTTTTATTCCTTGCATCAAGAGAATTTTTTTTTTCATTGCCAAAGTGAGTAGAGTTATTATTTTATGACCTTGGATGCTTTGGGCTGATAAACGGTGATTTTCAATAAAAAAAAATACGTATTAAGACAAAAAGAAAAAAGAACAAAAAAATATAGAAAATAAAAAGAATGTATGTAGGGTTTACTTTGAGATGATAGAGGAAGAAAAAAAAGGAAAAATAAATAAATAAATAAATATGATATATATATATATATATATATAGAGAGAGAGAGAGAGAGGTTTAGTCTACAAGAAACACAACTAAAATCTAGGCAATAACTTATCCTATTCATAAAATAAAAAATTTAATATTAAATTATAAAAGAAATTATATAGAATCAAATAATATTATATTAAAATATTATTATTATAATATTAAAATTATAAAATTGTATGTTGAAATTCAAAATATAATATAATATATTATTATTATAATACTAAAATTATAAAATTGAAATTAAATATATTATATATTTATGAGTTAATTATCATATAGTATCTATAATATTTTATAATATAAATTACAATTATAGAATAATATGGCTATATAATAATATTAGAATTTTTTATTTTCCTATCAACTTTACCCTTGCATCTATTTCGATGCAAGCGCTAGTAACTATTATTGGGGTCCTCTTGAGAGGAGTGGGAGTCATAAGTTGACTAATATTATTATCATGTTGGTGGGTGGAGAGGAAAAGACAACTAGAGGCATTGAAGGTATTTTCTAAGTTGAGGAGAAGACTTTTTCTCATTTTTTGCGTAGTGTTTTCAGGGTTACCAAACCACAGATTATGATAACTATTGTGGTTATTGGGAGTTACGACTTTCATTCTTTATCTTTTCCATTTCAGATTTTTGGTAAGAAGGAAAAGAGGAATAAATTTTCCTTTGAAGAAATGGTAGGTTTAATATGGAGGAGCATGTTTTATAGGCAAATTTCAAGCTTTAAGATTTGAAGCCACTTTTGTAATAGAATGCATAGTTGAAGGAATTTGTTTTCTTGAGTGGTTTGTGTTTTGTTTTGGTTTTTTTTTGGTTTTTTTTTTATTTATTTTATTTTTATTTATTTATTTATTTATGTTCTTATGTGCTAATTTATATTAGTTTTGTATCATATTAGAATTATAATGAATCTTACAAGTCTTCCATACTTCGTATTTTCAATTTTTTTTGTGTATTTGATCTCTTTCAAGAGAGTTTGAGTAGTGAATAAAAGACTTATCATGCTGATTTTCTAATATTTTCTAAGCATTTTTTAGTTGCATTTGTTTGTTTTTTTGAAATGGTTTTCTCCCCTTCATTAGTGGTTTCAAATAAAAAGTTCCTGAGTGTGCAAGCAGACCACACAATGTAAGGCAGTTTACACCAAAACTTGAGGGTCTAATGTGTGAGTTTTGTTGCATTTGTATGTGCAACTTGAATGAGAGCTACTTATGGAATTTTTTGAGCAAAGATTCCTACATTTGTGAATAGATCACTAAGTGTGAGGCAATTTGCAACAGAACTTAAGAGTTTTGAGGATTTGTAAACAAATCGAGTGAGGCAATATACATGTGTCAAACCTATGGGTTTTAAAAAATTTGTGCTATTGAGGCTTTGTAAGGCCTTGTGTATGGAAAAGAGAAAGATGAAAGGGAATATTGTCAAATGTGAGGTAGTTTTCAACAAAACATGATCGTTGAGTGAGATAATTTACGTGTGTAAAATTTGAGGTTTTTGGAAATTTGTATTATTTAGGCTTTCTAAGGCCTTGTGTATGAAAAAGAGAAAGAGGAAAAGGAATTTTATTATTGGATGGATTTTGAGGATTTCTAGACTTGAGGAAATCAAAGAAAGACTCTAGAAAATAATTGAGAGAGAGAGAGACGCCCCTCCAAGAACCCTCAGAAGGAAAGAGTAAAACATGCACAACATTCTTTTTGTACAAACATATTCAATATTTTTAACATGAGTGCAATGTCATGAGGTGCAATACAATAATATACAATCAACATTAATGTCATGAATGCATTACCATAAGCAAGATGCACCAATAGATACTCTATGAATATATCATAATAGGAAATCAACCATCATAGTTGTATGGTGTGAAAGTGGATCCACACCCTATACAAGGGAGAGGAAGAATACCAAGATTTATCCTCCAATGAGACCCGATTAACACAAAGATGAGTGTCAATTAATGATCTATACAAAGGAGATAAATGGCTTGGGTTAACTTCTCCCTCACCTTTACAAAGAAAGGGTTTAGGAAAGAGAAATTGGGAATATTTGAAAAGTAAATCTAGAAGACTAACATTGAAATGAAGAAATGAAAAGTACTTATCTCTGAAAAAGAATCTGCTGAAAACCTTGTCAAATGATCTCAGAAACTATTGATTTCCTAGATCCTAAAACCGAAACTCTGAGATCTACAAAACCCAGAAATGTTTTTCTTTTCTGAGCAAGGTCAACCTTGACCCAAATGCAGGGGTGCAATTATACCCCAAAATGTCAACCTTCACCTGCACTGCTCCAATGGAAAATCTATTTGTGGATCCCCAAAGTTGGCCGAAAAGGGTATTCGAATCTTCTTTGTAATTTGTTATCATGTACTTGTACCTACAATAAAAATGGTTTTTTTTGTTGGGGGGAGGGTTTTTCCTTGGTCAAACCCCGGTTTTGGAATTAACCTTAAATATAATTGAAATTTCACAAATAAACAAAGTAAATAAACAAAATCACCTTGCTTGTATAGAAACCCTTGTGGAGGATTTGAATCCTTGGATCCACAAGTGTGTATGCTCCAAATGAATGTATAATGTAGAATGTATGATGTCTCAAATCAATTTTTTTTATATCTTCAACACCAATCTTGAATGGATCTTGGAATATGAAGAAGCTTGCATGGATGTGGGTGGAGAAATCTTCAACAAGAGGGCTCCATAGAGATTTGAATCCTTCAATGGCTACCAATGGATCTTCTTGATGAATTGAATGATTGAATTTTCTTGAATTCTTGAATGTATATGATTTCTTCAATAGATTATGTGTCTTAGGTGCTCAAAGTATTTTTGCTCTCCAAATATTGTCTTTTTCAAGTCTTAGAGAAAATAAGATGAGAAGAGCTTCCTTATATACAAATCTAGGGCACAATCTTCTAGAGGCCTACATAGGATAATTAAATTCCAATTAGACCTATACCCCTAGAAGTGGACCTATATTAAATATTATTTTAAGATTCATTACCTCGAAGACCGAAACAGCCGATCCAGAAGCCGAAATAAAATCTTTCCAAACCCCGACATCCGAAAACTTTGGAAACTTGAAATTTGGACCCTGGGTTAGGGTCGAGGTCGACCCTGACCTAGGTCACATTTGAGGTCAACCTTGACCTAGGCTAGGGTCGAGTTTGACCTTGACCAAAAGGTCAACCTTGACCTTGAGGTCAAGAACCTCAAATTTACAGAGCGGGATGCCAGAAACAGGTCAGAGAGAAGTGGAAAATAGGGCAGAAAAGGGGGGAAAAGCCAGATCCAAGTCAAAGAACCATTCAAGGCATTTGACATGACCCCAAACCACTTACTCAGAGGGATAAACCAGTCCAAAATGGAAGTGCTTCCATTTTTTGATGATACATTTAGCCCCCACTTTAGCAAGAGTATGGACTCGATGTAAACTCTTGGTAAAGGAGATCATAAAGAAAAGATGATCTTATTGAAATAAAAGAGACAAAGAAATCCTCAAGCCCCCAGGGACTCAAGTCCTTTTCAACCCCAAAATTACAATAAGAGAGACATCACTAGTCAAAGAAAAAGAGAGAGGAGTGGCCAGCTCACCTAGTAAGATGTGTGTATCTCATTATGAACCACAAAAAGGATAGGATGGCCCACCAAGAAAGAACTTAATAGTCACCCCATAAAGTTGTACACCTTCTGGAGGCTTTGTACATGTATGTAGTGCATTTTTTGATGACTTTTATGAAGTACCTATGGATCCATATCCTCATATCACCATGGAATACATTTGTAAAATGCGCATCTCTTCAAGATTTAGCAACTTATGTGTGTTACCTTCTGAGGATTTAGCATATTGAATTGTAATTGAATGTGTATCTCTTCAGGATTTAGCAACGTATGTGTGTTACCTTCAGAGGATTTAGCATGTTTCAAAACAAAATGTTAGAACAAAAATGCAAAATATAGAACGAGGGAGGCCGTATATATGCCCCCTCCTTAAGATGGCAAAATACATACTATTTTGACATGTTAAGGAAAGAAAATAAAAAGGATAAATCTTTCTTCAACAACATCAAGACAATATCTATAGACAACACCCAGTCCAAGCCAAGAAGGTCGCATCTCCTATGAGGCCATGGAAGGGAAGAATGCAAAGAGATATCATGCAAGAAGTGAAAAAGTAACCCTTGTGAGGGATAGCACACTATTCAGTTTCCAAGGTGAGAGATTTATCAACCATGGAAACCCAATGTTAAATAACAAAATAGGTTATGATCAAGGACATAGATCCTCAATGCAAACCAAAATTTTTATGTATGATTGGATATCACACAATAGATAGATACTGCTTAACCAAGGGAAAAGTGGATCCCGGAAAGACAGAAAAGAAGGAGATGGCATCCTTGCCCCCCAAGCGTAGGAACAAGGATGAAAGGGGACCTATTATATCTCTCACAACACTATGCAAGACAATGATCCCCCAAGGATTAGGCTAACATTGTTTACATAATATGGAGCTCCATAATAGGAACATAAATGTTATTTAGAGAAAATAGGATTGAAATATAACTTATTGCCACATGATATATAAATAACTTTACTATCAATGAGTTTCCTAATCTTATAATTTAAAGCTTGACATTCATTAGTAGAGTGATCATGAAATATATGATACAAAAAAAAGGAAGAGGCTTCAAGTGTGGGCTACATTTCTTTTTGTGTTTAGGTCTAGTAATCATCTTAGCACGAAGGAGTTTAGGCAAAAGAACTTCTTGGTCAAATTCCTTCACAGGTTCATCATGTTTTGAAGTTTTATTTGAGATGTTGTTAACATTGATGTGTTGTTGAGGATTAAATTCCAATCCATAAGAATTCTCATGCCCCCCATTCTGTAAGGGCATTTGAATTCCCTGTTTATGCTTACCACATCCTTGGCCATGAAATCCTTGTTTAACTAGTAAATGATAACCAAGTCCATAACGAGAAGCCATATCAGAAGGAGTCAATGGAACTTTAGTATTAAGTATGTCATCATTAGTAGGTTTGATAGATTCATAGTGGGTAGAAGCAGCGACAAAGTTATTATGAAGGGTATTAGAAGTAGAAACAAAATCTCAAAGTTCAAACTTTCTTTGTTGCTTCATAAAAACAAGATCAGAAACCTTATACTCTCCAATAAAGGTAGGATTAAAATCCAAGGTTTCCCAATCATCTCCAGGAAGATCATTAGAGGAAGAAGGATTACTATTAGGAATAGGAGTATTGTGGGTTTGAATATTTAAACAAGGATTTGGTGCATCATCCGCGTGAAGTGTATACATCATATTGTTGTGAATAAACTTGACTTTATGGTGAATGATGGAAGGAACAACATGCATCTCATGCAACTAAGGTCTACCCAAAAGGAGGTTATAATTAAGAGGTCCAATCATAACATGAAAAGGATAATTTAGGATGACCGGACCTACTTTGATAGGTAAGGTAATGATGCCCAAATTTTTCTTATCAATGTTATCAAAGCCACGTATAGGAACATTGTCAGGTTGAATAGTTGAAAGATTGGATTTAGTCACTTTGAGCATGTCCATGCTACAAATATTAATCCCAAATCCATTATCAATCAAGGTCCTACAAATGATACTCTTATTGATAGTAACAGCAACCATAAGAGCATCATATTGATTATGTACTTCTTTAGAAGGTAAATCCTTTTGAGTAAATACAATGTCAAGAGGACCCAGGTAAGCATGCATGCACTGTAAGAAGGCATTGATGTTCTCTTGATTAGGAGGTGTAGTGGGAAGAGTTTCTAGAGCTTTTTGCAAGGCTTCATGGTAGGTAGGTGAAGTTTGAAGAAGCTTCTATAAAGAAATCTTGGTAGGGGTATTGCGCAATTGGTTTATCAAATCATACTCCTTGCTAGGAACATGGGGTGGAGGAGGAAGAATGGGTTGAGAAGGTGGTAAATAAGTAGGAACCACTGGATTAGGTTGAGGGTTATTCCTTGTATGATAGGTGTGATCTACCAAATCTTGATCATTGAAAGACTCTAAAGACTCCATAGGTTTACCTTTGATAGTAATGTGAGGACAACCTTTGATAGTCAACAAGGTTTTGGATAAACCATGTTAGTTGTCTCAACACTACAAATAGATTCACAAGAAGGAAGAAAAGAAGACATCCTAGGAGGAGATGAGGTAGGATCTTGATTCTCCACAAGATCATCACTAAGAGGGAGAGCATCAAGGGAATTCATATCATTCTCCGCTAATACCTCATCACTAGATTGAATCCCAAATGGAGATAAAGCATTTCTAATGTCTTCTTTTTTCTCTAAAATGTTTGCATAAGGGGAGTGTGTTTTAGAAAAAGAGTCATAATCATGTATGAACATGTCATCCATTAATAAATCACCCTCTTGTATCAAAGCTTCTTCACGAGGAGGGGATAAATCAATGTCTTTATCCAAGGGTTCATCCCAAAAAGTAGAATCATCCACAATGGCTTCATGAGAAAGAGAGTAATCAACATCCAAATCCAAAGATTCATCCCAAATAGGAGGATTATCATCCCTATCATTAAAGAACATTGTAGGAGAACCATAAATCACTAAAGCTTGATCGCTAAAGGGGAAAGAAGGTAAATTATATTCTAAAGTAGGCTCATAGAAAAGACATATATTAGGAGTATAATTAACATCAATCCTCAACTCATCTCCATAAAGAGAAATATGATGGAGAGAAAGATTAAATGCATCTTCTTGCTCTAATATATCCTTGCAATTTAATACAAGAGAGGACAAAGAAACATCACATGCACTAAATAAATTCTTTCTAGGTGTAACACCATTCAATGGTAAGGTAAGAGGAAGATGTTGTTTAATCCCAAAATTTATAGAAGGATGTTTGGAAAACACTTGAAACAACTTGTGCAACATGATAACGAAGAAAGAAATGCATAGAAAATAGATCCAAATATATCCAAATGCATTCAAATGAAATCTATAAGCATGAAAAGGAAATCGAACACCACAAACACAATAGGGCATCTAATTCCACAAAAGATAGGGAATAAGCTTGTCGGGTGCACCAAAATGTATAGGTTACATTTTGGAAATCGAACACCACAAACATAATAGGGCATTTAATTCTACAAAACATAGGTGGTAATATTTTTGGGTTCACCAAAATGTATGGTGTGAAAGTGGATCCACACCCTATACAAGGGAGAGGAATAATACAAAGATGTATCCTCCAATGAGACCCGATTAACACAAAGGTAAGTGTCAATTTGTGATATATATAAACGAGATAAATGGCTTGGGTTAACTTCTCCCTCACCTTTACAAATAAAGGGTTTAGGAAAGAGAAATTGGGAATATTTTAACAGTAAATCTAGAAGACTAATATTGAAATGAAGAAATGAAAAGTACTTATCTCTCAAAAAGAATCTGTTGAAAACCTTGTCAAACGATCTCAGAAACTATTGATTTATGCATTCTTGAACCAAAACTGTGAGATCTACAAAACCCAGAAATATTTTTTCTTTTCTGAGCAAGGTATACCTTGACCCAAATGTGGGGGTGCAATTGTACCCCAAAATGTCAACCTTGACTTGCACTGCTCTAACGGAAAATCTATTCGTGGATCCCGAAAGTTGGTTGAAAAGGGTATCGGAATTTGCTTTGTAATTCGTTGTCGTGTACCTGTACCAGAAAGAAAAAATGGTTTTTTTTTTTTGTTTTTTTTTTGGGGGGGGGTTTGTCTTGGTCAAATATCGGTTTTGGAATTATCCTTAAAATATAATTGAAATTGTAGAGATAAACAAAGTAAATAAACAAATTCACCTTGCTTGTATAGAAACCCTTATGGAGGATTTGAATCCTTGGATCCACAAGTGTGTATGCTCCAAATGAATGTATAATGTAAAATGTATGATGTCTCAAATCAATTTTTTTTAGATCTTCAACACCAATCTTGAATGGATCTTGGAATAGGTAGAAGCTTGCATGGATGTGGATGGAGAAATCTTCAACAAGAGGGCTCCATAGAGATTTGAATCCTTCAATGGCTACCAATGGATATTCTTGATGAATTGAATGCTTGAATGTGCTTGAATGCTTTAATTCTTGAATGTAGATGATTCCTTCAATATATTATGTGTCTAAGGTGCTCAAAGTCTTTTTGCTCTCCAAATGTTGTCTTTTTCAAGTCTTAGAGAAAATGAGAGGAGACGAGCTTCCTTATATACAAATCTAGGGAACAATATTCTAGAGAAGCCTACATAGGATAATTAAATTCCAATTAGACCTATACCCCTATAATTGGACCTATATTAATATAATTTTAAGTCATTACCTCAAATACCGAAACAATCGACCCGGAAGCAGGAATTAAATCTTTCCAAACACCGACATCCAGAAACTTTGGAAACTTGAAATTTGGACCCTAGGTCAAGGTCGAGGTCAACCCTAACCTAGGTCAGGGTCGAGGTTGACCTTGACCTAAAATTTTAACCTTGACCCCGAGGTCAAGAGCCTTAAATTTATAGAGCAGGATGCCAGAAACAGGCTAGAGAGAAGTGGAAAATAGGGCAAAACAGGGGGAAAATCTAGATCCAATTCAAAGACCCATTCAAGGCATTTGACATGACCCCAAACCACTTACTCAAAGGGATAAACTAGTCCAAAATGGAAGTTCTTCCATTTTCCAACAATACAGTAGCTAATGCATTCATCAAAACAGGAAGACAATATCGCTCACAAGGGTTCTAGGGAATACCATAAGTCACCTTATACCAAGGTATCATTTTTATGAGGTATCGGAATTGAGCTTGGAGGATTATCCATGAGTCACACCACACTTCCAATGCATCACTCTAATTCATTGGATTGTGATCATCAACTTGGAATGTCGGCTCTTTTGGGTCTTGTTATACAAGGTGCATAACAAGAACTCTAGTCGAAGAACATGTTATACAAGACCAAATATGAATGTGAATATACCAAAATAAACATGGAGATATTGGGTATCTAAAACATGGATTATCTTTTGCACAGACCTAGTAGAACATCTCTTTGTCACAAATGTGCAGGAACATTGAGTATAGGAACGGGAATACAAAGTATATGCACAAAACTTACATAAAACATATGCACAAAAAAATTGCACATATGTGCAAAGATTACATAAATATTTGCGTAGGAGAAGTTTGGGAAATAAAATTGAAGTCAATTCTTTCCCCGAGCACCCAGAAAGGCTAATATAGGACCTAAACTACATGGAGAGGGTTTGGGAACTCATTATGAGATGATCCACACTAAAATAACATCAATTACAAGTTGAGATCACATTCAATTACCATTCCATTCATAGTATCCAATTGGGTACATCGTTACATGAGTGTTATTACATCAAGATAATAACATAAGTGCATGAATACATCCAATAACATCATAATGTTATGAAGGGATTGCAAGGTGATAATATACATTTGTTGAGTGTAATTTCTAATTGATACATAAATATTAAAGCATAATTTGGAATTCTATGAGTACGAATCATATCTACTATAAATCATGTCATGATAACATCATTAAGTCATGTGGAAGGAATATACAATATGGAATTTTGGAGTATACTGGATACATCAATCAGAGGTCAAGATCACTCAAAGAATAATATAAAAGGATGTAACCTACATACTAATCATGATTACATCATTGTTACATTGAAAGGAGTACAAAATCATCACATAAATACACTTTCACCTTGATTACATCGTAAGTACATGATTGCAACAAACAGATTCCATAATGTCACAGAAGAGTCCACATATAAATTGGGACTACTTGACACATGTACACTGGTGCTCAATGGTGGTAGGCCATGCCACTTGAATATGAGGAACCCTTAGGCCCTCTCCCACTATGCTCATGGAGATAGCCATATGGCCCATACCACACAAATAAGGAAATCATACAGGGTATACCCATACACACCAAAGCAACATCCAGCCACATCCACAATACACTATGACCACACGGGGAACCACAATCATCAAGAGTACACATCCATCCAAAAACAAGGTGGAAGTACATGAACAAAAAAAATCACAACATCACTCAAACCACAAGAGGCATGATCAAACTGAATGCATGGTCTCACACACACACACACACACACACACACACATCTGAGTGTACCACAAGAAAGTTCATGAGCTCAACATCCAGTGGCTCAAAATAAAATTTGAGGGGGTGTGTATTCCAAAAATGGGAGTGTCATCACATAACCCCAGAAAGGAACGGAATGACCCATTGCCTCAACCACATCATGACTCATGTGGCACATAGCCCCAGTGGGGAACGGAATAACCCATCACCTCACTGCATTGTGTCTCATGCGGCACCAAGAAACCTGTAGATAAGGTGGGGAACGAAATAACCTATCACCTCACAACATCATGACCCATGCATTGTTGTGATGGTAACTCCAGGCCTTCTCCAATATGTTCGTGGCTAATGGGAGCCCACAAGGAACGTAGGATGGATCTTATCCCTATTTATCTTGATTAAGTGTTTTTCCCCATTAATTTATTTATGTTTTTAATTGATTAAAGACTTTGTAAAGGGTTACCTTGGTGGCCCCTTTGTGCCCCCCCCTATATAGGGTCACTCCCATAATTGGATAAACATACACTCATCCACACACACACACACACACACACATGGAAATTTGGTGATATCTTTCACCAAATAAGTAGGCATGTAACATTGTCAGCATGTTCCTTGGCATTTAAGCAATACATTCCATCCATGCAAGTGACCAATAGAGAACCAATGAAGGAAACAATAATAACCAAGTATACACTTCAAAGGTGATCTCACAAACACTCTCAAGTTCCTATAAAATTCCATTACAAAATACATTCAATCACATCGACCAAACACAACAGGAAATGCACACTCTCTGCATAAAAGAGTTTCACTAAAGAAACAAATATCCCAACTGAGATTACACAAGACATATAAGATTAAACGTCCACTCCAATGTATCCATAAATCTCAATAACCATGAAATATTCATATAAATACACAACATCTATTACCATATAACCATGTATAGACTCTCAACACACAACTCGCTTTCTAGATTTTCTTCCAGTGTGAGCAACAAAGTTGCTATGTCAAAGATTTTGAGTGGAACTATAGAGAGAAGGATAGTGTGTGTGTGTGTGTGTGTGTGTGTGTGTGTGTGTGTGTGTGTGTGTGTGTGTGTGTGTGTGTGTGTGTGTGTGTGTGTGTGTGTGTGTGTGTGTGTGTGTGTGAATGATAAAAATGAAGCAGTAAATAAAAGACGTGGAAACATATATTTAAACGAGAGAAATAAGAAGCACTAGATTGTAGGAAAGAAAGAAAGAAGAAGCACCACAGTGTCATGAAATATGGCATAGAATAAGAGGAAAAGTATGAATAATATGGACTTGAAGCTAAGGAATATCTATTGGAAGGAACACAAAATTAAATTATAGATTGTGGCAACAAAGTATTTGAGTGCAATCGAGGACATAAAAGAGGACAACAAAGTTGCAGCATTAAATAAAGAGTTTGAAATAGCAATATGTCTATCTAAAGGCATAAAAGGAGTGGAACATCATTGTTGAATACAAGATTGAAGATTCAATAGGTGATAAGAAGGTAAATTTCAAATTTCATCAAATTTAAAAATGATGATTTTAATGTTGAAATGGATGAGTTAGTGAATTTGCATGAGGTGGTTCAAGTAGATTTTATTAGAGTTGATTAATACTACCACTCAACTACATTTTATGAATCCATATTCACAAGAAAAAAAAATTCTACTATGGTGTTCTGATGTGCAATCTTGCATCACCCAAAAATAATTAATTTTAATTTTTGTAATAGTTTAGTTTTAGTGACCTAGGTGAATATTTTTGTAATAAAGGTCAAATATTTTATTAGAATAAGATATTTTAGTCACCTTCAAACGTTGCAACCTTATGTAATTTGAATTCATCTTTTGAGGAATTTTCAAATCTAATATTCAAAATAGGCGTCCAAGAATGAATTGTCTATTTTTTCTATTTTTGAGGTCTTGATGAGTGCAATGGGTGTCATAAGTGTTGGCATATGATGAAGATGATCGTGTAGTAGATCATGTAGTGGATGTTGTAGTGTTTTTATTTCTGGAAAAAATTCTATTTCACAAGTCAGATATGATATATGAGTGATGAAGTTGATTGCATAAGGATTTTTCTAAGTGTTCCTTGTATCCGTGATAATACAGGCAGTATTGTTAAATTCGATGAGCAATGATAATATTGAATGTTCAAAATGGGGAAATCTAATGGGAAAATTTATAGAGTCATGTTTACCTACCTCTATGATCTCTCAAGAAGATTAGGAGTGTACATGGAGATTTGATTCAATCATCAGCGATATCGGCAAGAACAGTCAACCTGTCTAGTAAATTGGTTAAATTGACGTAGCGGTCAATTATTTGTCAATACTCAATTCATTTTTGAATTGTATTGTTTAGGGAGGACATTGAAGATTTCAATTTCCTATGTTGACACGATCACTTATGTAATTTGAATGGTTTTTTGGAGCCGACTTGTTATACATTTTAGGGTTTGTGATAAACTTGAAAATTTATATAAAAGGATGTAAAATTGTTAAGTTGTGTTTGTTAATTCATGATGTGGTGATTGCAATTATTGAAGGTGAATTTAATAAGTGTGTTAGAGATGTTAGAGAAATCATAACAGCATAGTGAGTAGTACAAAAGTGGATCTGTCAGGAAGAAGGTCTTGTCATCAGGTCATTCTTTGAGTTTTCTACTCAAGGAAAGTTCTAACAGGCTTGCAATCAAAATCCTTTAACAAGGTTTACTCCTAACAAGTTTTGCAGGATCCTAACATGTATGAAGATTAAATACTTTAATAGGATGACTCTCAAAAGAAGTTTTGAATATCTTAACCGATTATTTCTTGACAGGACTATTGTAATAACCTTTAACCAGGTTATAGGTGCTCTTAATCAGGTATACCCTTAACAGGGTGATGTAATGCTCCTAACAGGTCAGATCTTATTTTTGTAGTAGTGATATTCATGGGTACTAATTCCCACTATGGTTTTTTCCCTATAACCAAGGGTTTCCATGAGAAAAAATATTGGATTCATTGTGTTACATTTGTGGATGCATGTTTTACTTTTCTTCTGTGTTACATTTACCTTTGCATGTTGGTTTATTTGGATGAAAAGATTTTTCAGATCTGTGGTTACACTGATTCACCCCCNTGTGGTTACACTGATTCCCCCCCCCCCCCCCCTCTCAATGCCTTATAATAATAACAATTGGTATCAGATCCAAGTTCCCTTGAAGAATCCTAATAGCTTGGGGAGGATCCTTAAGGAAGATATGGAGGGTTTAAGATATCAAAGGAAACTTGAGAAGCAACTTGCATATGTCGATCAATTACTTGAAATGATGAAAGAATAACTCCAACAATTAAGAGAAAAGAGACATGTACTTGTTGAGCAACTTGAACAATTGTCTGAACAAAGTAGATCTGAGGAATTTGAAGCCGCCTTGGGAGCCATGTTCTTGGAGAATGAGCAGTTGAGTTAGGACAAGAAGAACATCAAGAGAGATTTAGAATATTTGTCAATCAGAATGGGTGAAGAGATGGAAGAAAGAAAGATTGCGGAAGAAGGAAGGAAAATTGTAGATGAAGACCTAAAAGCCAAAGATGAAGCCCTAAAATCCAAGGCGGATGCACTTTTCAAATATAAAAAATAAATTGATACATTTCATGCACATCTACATGAGACAAATGAAGATAATCAAGAAGCCCTAAAGGAGAATAAATCTGAGAGAAGAAAATGAGCAACTCAAAGGTGAGTTGAAGGTTGCAAATGATTTACTCAAGAAATTCAATGAAAGTACTGCAGAGCTTGATGAACAACTGAAGAATAAGAGAATGCATGGAGAGAGTCATGGATTAGGTTACACAAGTTATGAAATTGGTGAATCTGTTAGTACCAAGAAGGCCATACAAGATGTCAAATCCACACCTAATGTCATAAGGTTTGACATACAGCTAAAGTATGTAGAGAAAATGTTAGATCTAGAATATTTGATGTTATACCTAGAACATTTAATGTATATTGTTACAATTGCAACAAATATGGTCATAGAGCTAATGAGTGTAGGACAAGGATGAACAATCAATGGTCACAAATCAACCAACAGAGTCCTTTTCTGAATAGGAATGATTGAGATGTTACTTGTTCACATTGTCACAACTATGGTCATATGGCTATCAACTACAGATTGAGGACAAGTATAGGCAATGCAAGACCTTGGAGATCAACTGGTATGGCATGTTTTTGTTGTCACAAGATAGAACACATTTCAAGGTTTTGTAGAGAAAGTAACAACAAGGTGAACCAACCAGTTAATTAGTCAAACAAGAAAAAGGGAAAGATGATTTTTAATGTTGAAGAGACCAAGAATCAGATGAGTAAGATTTGGGTAAAGAAGAGTGAAAGCAAATCATCAAGAGATTCCACATCTTCACCTGATGTGGAGAATTCTTCATCTACCTAAGCCATTTTTGGCTTAGGAGGAGAAATCATTGCTGAATCTATTGAGGACCCATAGATGCATGTGTAGTAAGTTCTATTTGCATATTTAGATGCATATGGTCATTTTGAAGTATTGTATGAAGTTTTGTTTAAGTGCGTGAAGATTTGGTTGACCGCTAACAAAATCTTTGAAGGTATATATTGTTTGTTATCAACTGGTGATGCAATTAATGTTGTAGTGTGATGGAAGATAAAAGGTTATTATAGGTCTTATTATGTACCTACATGTTCAAGAGATAACCAAGAGCGGCATAAGTAAAGTCTGAGAAGATTGACAGGTAAGTAAGAAGACTACTAAAGGATTTGAAGAAGATTTGGTGAATACATTTGCAAGGGTTTGTGAAACTCGTTGAGCGGTGACTTGAGAGGCATTTATTGAAGATCTCAGAGCTTAATATCTATTTTTTGAGAATGGATACTCCTACTATTGTCAATATCACTGAGAAACCTAGGCTTGAATTTAAGAGACATCCATATAAGTCGATGGTGAACGATCCAAAGGGTGCCCTAACTAGCATGCCCTACGAAGTGTTGCACATGGAAGATGTTAGGTATTATATCCATTGTAAGATTGAGGAATTAGGTTAAATACATATTTATTCACTGTATGGAAAACTATGCAACATTTTGGTGTTGAAGGATGAGAATAGAGTGATTGTAGACAAGGGTTTTGAATATGTGATACACTTTCCTTCTGACTTCGAGGAATAACAAGTTAGATATGTACTAAGAAGGGTTCATGAAAAATTCATGTGCCTTGATCGACCCTACAAGATCACAAAAGATTTTATTCATGTTGTTACAGGTCTTTGTGCTACTAGAGACATACCGCAGCTAAGATCTATTCCACAGGATGTAGTTGTAGAACTAATGAAATTGAAGTGGGAAAAACATGAAGTAAAAATCAATGATATCACTGATAAGGAAGTCATATTTGCATCCATGGTGATAGGATACAAGGTCTGTCACTCAAGTAGAATCAATAGTGTTCCTAGTGCGGCGGTTCATACTGCATGTATAGGATGGTGAAAGAATATGTTGAGTATGACCTGTGTGATGTGATGAGAGATCAGTTCTATTAGAACATGGAGAAGATAAAAAATAATAAAAGGCAAGAATTTAAGTTCATTCAATTGCTTATGCATCTATTCTTTTACTTTCAAAACTACTTTCCTAGTGTTGGTCCTATTAATTGGGTATAAGGTACACCAGTTGTGGTCAAGTTGAGGAACTGTATTAGATAACTGGTAATGACTTCAATGAGAAATTTTGGGGTTACTTTAAGGAATTTCAAACTAAAATGCATCAAAGGGAAATAATACCTGCACATGTTATTGAAAGATATAAGGATGACATTTTTATGGTGGACACTGATACTTGTCAGATGGAGGTAGTAGTACCTAGGACCTCATGGGTTATGCCTATGGGTTATGAATTGGAAGCTGACTTAGCCATTGCTTATGTTGAGGAGATATTGAAGAACCCAATTGATCCTATAGCTAAGAGGTTTGGCACATACAAGGAAAAGTACCATGAAATTATAGGCATGCTTAGTGAATTGATCATTAAGAAGAAGGTTAGAAAGGAAGTTGAATAGTTTGCAAGAGAGACAGGCTTCACACAGGAAACTATTGACAAGGCAAGAGAAAGATATGAAGTTGAGAAAGTGGGAACTTCATTAGCATCTACTACAGAGGAATATGTATATGTAGTTTCTTCTACAACCGGTAGAGCTCCAACCAATAGACAAACTAGGAGTACTACAGTTGTCAAAAAGGAAAAACACTCACCTCCAACAAAGATTCTAGTGAAAAGGCCAGTAATACTAACACAATCTAAGCTCAAAAAATAAATTGAGGCTACAACAACAAAGGAGGTAGCTATAACAAGGAAGAAATAAAAGGTAAAAGGATACAAGGTTGAAGGTGAAGGTGAAGGGACAGAAGCAGAAGAAGAGAAGAAAGATCTTATAAAGGCTAAAGGAAAGAAATCTGAAGTGGTTTGTGCCCCTACCACTAAATTTGTTAAGCCTAATTTTAGCCAATTCATTTATGTTGACACTATTGTAGGCAAGGTTAGAAAATGGGGAATATTAGTTGGTGTAAATAAATATTATGACAATTTCAATGAAGAGGACTAGAGAAAGATTGAGGATGGAGTTGTGTTTAGTATGCACAAATTAAGTAAAGTTCTCATTGAAATACAAGGTCAAATTCCTAAATCACTGTACAATAAGATGGAAGGTAGATGGTTGGGTGCAATATGATAGAACAAATAGTTAATTGAGTATGTCTTAATTTCACTTCAACCTGAAATGCCAAGAGAAGAAATTGATGAAATTTTAGAAAAGACTAAAAAGGAATTTAAAACTAATACTAGATTGGAAAGATTGTTGATTGGTGAGTCTCAATCTGTACAGGATGAAACAGAGATAATTCTAAAGAAGCACTTAGGTCTTGTTGAGGAGAAAAATGATTAAGAACATGAATAAGTAGAAGAGGTTCAAGAGAAAGGAGAGGAGAGTGAGAAAGTAGAAGTGATCTCTCATACTGATGAAGGGTGGACCATAAATGGAGTGAAGATCACACTTGATGACATTCTTGATGAGCCCAAGGATACCTTGGATACTATAGATGATGTTCATTCTATGGATGTGCCTGAGGAACAAAAGGATACACAAGAGAAACAAGAAGAAATGCCTGAGAATAGAGGAACCATTCAGGATATGACCGATGATACTTCAGTTAAAACACCTACAGATGATCAACAATAAAAATAGGTATTGGTGATGCAAGATACAGGTGGTAATGAACAAGAATAGAAAGAATAAGAGGTGAAGACCATAGACAAGGAGAAATATAAGGTAATTACTTCTCAGTCTGTGTCTTATATTAAGCATAACATTGTTGATATGGATGAAGATGACATACCTGCTATTCAAGGGAAAATTTACTTAAGTACCATGAACCCTAAAGAGATAATTGATATTGCTATGGCTATTAAGTCTAAAGCAAAGAAGGATAAAATGAAATAAGAGGCACAAGTTATACTATCTGCAAGAGAATATTCTCCAACTTAGTGCCTGAGTTAAAATATGATGAGAAGGCCACACCGATAGAGAAATTAGGTCAGTTTGAAATGGCTACAGGTGAACAGATGAAAATTCTAGAGGGTATTGAAAAATGAGGGTAGAGAGAGATTATGCAAGGAAAAGGTCAGAAAAACTGGTTCAATCAATTTCACTTGATAGAAATACTTTAACAATGGCAGTGAACCGGGTCAAGGAAGCTCTAAAAGAAGGTGGTAAGATTCTCACCCCAATCTCTGATATTTCACAATTTTTGAAGGAATTAGATAGACAAATATGTGAAGCTCAACATGAGCTAAGGTTATTGGTAGAAATTTTTGACCCTATAAATGGTTCTACTACAAATTTTGGAGCTGAAGTAACATTAATCATAATTTTAAGGCTTATAGAAATGAGAAGGAAAAGAGGTTTATAAATTTAATAGAATTGCAGAGTCTACTATACCCAAGATGGATATCTTGCAGCAAGGAGTCAAGGAGGTAGAGCGGGCCTTAGCATCCCCTGATATGTGTACTATATATGGTTTGGAAGAGCTTGCATATTTGTTGCATGGGCAGATAATTATCATGGAGAACCTACAGAAGTTTTGGGTTTCTGATCTATAGGTTTTGAGGACAATTTCAATGTTGTATTCAGTAGATTGTAAATAGTTATTTTCTACTCTCAATATAAATAAAATTTTGGTTTGGTTATCTATTGTAATACCTTTTCATTTTTGTCAAAGGGGGAGTAGTATAGAGTGAAAAAATTGGCTAAGTATTTGTAAGGGGGAGTAGTATAGATATAGCAGTGCAATATGGTACATTGAATTGCATGATCTTTGTGTAATTACCTTAGGGGAGTTATTTTTTATTGAAGCTCTGGACTTTATTGTTTTCATTTTTGCATAGTTAGACACTTAACAATTTTTCATAAGTGTTGCCATCAATGCCAAAGGGGGAGATTGTTGGCATACGATGAAGATGATCATGTAGTAGATCATGTAGTGTATGTTGTAGTGTTTTCATTGTTGGTAAAAAGTCTATTTCATAGGTCAAATCTGATATACCAGTGATGAAGCTGATTGCATAAGGATTTTTCTAAGTGTTCCCTGTATTGGTGATAATATAGAAAGTATTGGTAAATTCGATGAGAGATGATATATTGAATGTTCAGATGGTGAAATCAGTTGGGAAATATCTACATAGTCATGTTTTCCTAGGTCTATGATCGCTCAAGCATATTAGGAGTGCACATGGAGATTTGAGTCAATCATCAGCGGTATCGGCAAGAACAGTCAATCGGCCTAGTAAATTGGTTAAATCAAGGTAGCGTTCAATATTTGTCAATGTTCGATATATTTTTTAATTGTATTATTGAGGGTTGACATTGGAGATTTAAATTTCCTATGTTGGCATGATCTCTTATGTAATTTGAATGGATTTTTGGAGCCGACTTGTATTACATTTTAGGGTTTGTGATAAACTTGAAAAAGTATATAAAAGTATATAAAATTGTTAAGTTGTGTTTGTTAATTCATTATGTGGTGATTGTGATCATTGAAGGCGAAGTGTGTTAGAGGTGTTTGAGAAATACAAAAGTAGGTATGTTAGGCATAAGGTTCCATCATCAAGTCATTCTTTGAGTTTTCTACTCAAGGCAAGTTCTAACAGGCTTGTGATCAAAATCCTTTAACAAGGTTACTCCTAATAGGGTATGCAGGATCCTAATAGGTCTGAAGATTAAATCCTCTAATAGGGTGACTCTTAGAAGGATTTTTAAATATCTTAACTGAGTGGTTCTTAATAGGACTATTTTAATAACCTTTAACCGGGTTATAGATACTCTTAACCCGGTATACCCTTAACAAGGTGATGTAATGCTCCTAATAGGGCAGATCTTATTTTTGCAGTAGTGATATTCATGGGTACTAATTCCCACCATGGTTTTTACCCTCTAACCAAGGGTTTCCACAAGAAAAAATCTTGGAGTTGTGTTACATTTGTGGATGCATGTTTTACTTTTATTCTATGTTACATTTACCTATGCATGTTGGTTTATTTGGAAGTTTATGAAAGATTTTGTAATCTATGGTTGCACTAATTCACCCCCCTCCCCCTCTCCCTCTCAGTGCCTTATAATACTAACAATAATTTGACTGATATTATTAACATGTTGGTGGGTGGAGATGACAAGGCAACCAAAAGCATTGAAGGCATTTTCTAAGTTGAGGAGAAGCCTTTACATTTTGGGAATATATTTTTGGGGGTTACCAAACCATAGGTTATGGTAACTGTTATGGTTATTCATGGTTACAAATTTTTTTCTTTGTACAATAAGAAAAGGTAAGCAAGGTAGATTGCTCCTCCTTTTCCTATTGCACAATCGGAAGGAAGATGACCCAATGGGATCAAGTAGAACTTAAACATTGAATGAGTTTATGATCCTTCACAATAATGAATTAGGGGAAGTTGGAAGTGAGGGAAAATGGTATGATGATGAAAGATAGGAGGCTAAATAAGAAAATATGACAAGTTACAAAAATTACAGACCAACAAAAAACTAACAGACAATTGTAATGACCTAAATGGAAACTAGAAAGTTGTACTGGACTGCAGTTTGAATCTGAAGTTGATTTGACAAGTACAAATTCCCTGGGCATTCTATTCCTAGGAATAGATAGATTGGGGTGATGTGTTCCCAGCTACGTTTCCTAAAACTAGTTGTAGTTTTTCTGATAGATCTCGCACTTTTTGAATTAAGTCCTTACAACACTGCTACCTATTCTTGCACAAGGAAAGTCAGGGAAGAAGGTTGGATAGAGGGGTTTACCTCAGTCAAACCCCTATCTGTAATCAACCTTGAAATGAAATAAAGTAAATGAGAGAATTTTGTCATATAGTAGAAGATAGATCTTAAAAATGAATTATGTCATACCTTGGCAATGTAAATGCTTCTTTGAATGTGATCAAGTATGTTTATGCAATAGCTTTGACTTAACACAAAAAATACCCAAAAGAAAATCATGAAAAACAAAACCTTGTGTGATGGATGTTGTAGTTCACTACAATGCTTGATTGAAAAGAAGAAAGAAGAGTTGGATGAATGTAGATGTATGTGTATCTCCTTCCTTGATAGAAAACTCCTTTTTCTTGGCCTTCAATGAGGGAAAGAAGCTTGATCCATGAAGAATAACACCTTGAATGCTTGAGAAGAAGTCTATATCTTGAGTGCTTGGATGCTTTCCTTGAAACCTTGAACTTGATTTCTTGATCATGAATGTAGATTCTTACTTGTGGTTATTGATCTTGGTTACCAAAATGAGGAGAGATAGGGTGTTTTTATACCTCACACAACATCTCTGGGATTAAAACTTGGAAGGGCTTACTATAAATCCAAATTCTCCACTAATCACAAACATGGGGCCCCGATTCCAATTTTAGCCCAAACCTCAAGGAACACAATGCCTTGAGCGTTAACACCCTAGGCATTATGTCCCATCCAATTGGGGCTCAAATCAAAACCACAAATCCTAGATAATCAGGGGATGTCAGATTACAAGGTATAGTTGATTTTGAGGTTGGGACAGAACATGAAGGCCACAAATGGTAACATACGGCCCAGGTGATAAAATAAATTATTAGATTGGAGGAATAATAGAGGAGCACACTTAGAAATAAGGGCTTACCTCGACTTTAAACAAGATTGAAATAATAAAGGACATATAGTTGAATTTAGGTGTCCATTAAGTGTCATATGACGTCCTATTATGGAAAACACACCAAGATGGGTGCTAAACAATCATGAAAATGTACACACTAATAAGGTGCTTACAATTTACAATAGTACATTCTTTATCATTTGCATTTATGTTTTTTGGCAAGGAAAAATGGGAAGAAGTTTTCCTTTGAAGAAATGGAAAATTTGAAGATGGAGAAATATGTTTTATGGGTAGATTTCGAACTTGAGAATTTGAAGCCATGGTAACTCTTATTGCAAGTTGAAGTTTTGAAGCCAGTTTTGCACCAAAATGCATAGTTGAAGGTAATTTTTTCATAATTAGTTATTTCTTATTTATGTGTCAATTTATATCAGTTGTGTATCATATTTTAGAATGTTAGTGAATCCTATAAGGATGTCATACTTTGTATTTTCAGTTTTTTGTGTATTTGATCTCTTTCAAGATAGTTTGAGTAGTGAATAAAAGACCTATCATGATGATTTTTTGATATTTTCTAAGCATTTATGAGTTGCATTTGTATGTTATTTTTTTTTTGGTTTGACAGGGTTGTATCCCCTTTATCACCTTGTTGGTATATGGAACTCTATTCTTAAGCTAAAAGGAGATTCTTATAAGGAATGGTGGAAATATATTATTTCTCAATGTGTTGAATTATTATACTTCTTTGGAAAATTACTTGCTTGGAAAAGTAATGTAAAGAAAAAATCCTTCAAAAGAAGTTAGAGCACCAAAAAATTAATTAATTTCAAACCCAAGTCATATCAAGATTCAAACTTCTATAACTATTATTGAGGCTCAATTTCATAAATTTAACATATATAGAGGTTGGAGAGCTACAATCAAGGTTAGGTTGCATTGGATTAAAGATGGTAATGGAGGTTCCAAATAATTCTTCAATTTCTTACATTATAAGCATAAAAAAAAATCATATTGGAGCAATTCAAGATTTTTTTTTCATAGTACTTTGGAATAGATAAAAGCCTTGTGTTTGAGTTTTTATGATAAGTTTTTCAAAGAAAAATCACATTGGAAAGATGTACAAGAAATCGAAGATAACTTTAAGAAACCCCCTCCAAAAAAAGATATAAACTATTGGTGAATCTTTCATTTTCTTGAAAAAAAAATAATTTCTATTGGCAAATCTCTCACTTTTAAAAAAATTTATTCTTATTGGGGATTATTTTTTAATCGCATTTTTTGTAGAAAATATTGACGAATCTCAAATAATAGCAAGAAATTCATTCATCACCATGGTGAAAACTTTCATTTTAAAAAAATAGAGTTCTTATAGAAAATTATTGGGTTACCATGGAAATCTTAGATGGGTTAAGGGATAGACTATAATATATAGTTGCTACCATTTATTTGAAATGTAATCTAACAACCCTCATTATATTGTGTGAGACAAATGTACTAACTTTTTATAATTCTAGTGGGACCCAAAATTTCTTCAAGACCACTAATTTCTATTGAGATCAACAATCCAAAAGAAATTTCAGCCCTCATAAGAATTACAAATAAAACAGTAATATTTTTACCTCGTGGAATATAATGAGGATCACTATACTATATTTAAAATCAATAATGGCAACTAAATATTGGTGATACAACCCTACAGGAACTAATAATTATGATATAGTATTGACGAATTAATTTAGATTTCTACAATAGCATATAAGATTTGGGCAAATCGGATCTAATCGTATATTGAATATTGTGGCGAATCTTTGAGTTCAAATTTTGAACAAAATAAATTATTTGGTGATTTAAATATTTCTAAAATAAAATTTTGTAAAAATGTGGCGATTTAGGTTGCCTTAAATATTGAATTATTAGCCAAAATTGGATTCTTAAAATTCAAAAATCAGCCAATTGGTGAATATTAGCCACTAAAAAAATCACTGCAAGAAATTTTGGAAAGGTCACGTTCATAAGGTGGATACTAAGTACAACCAATTTTGAGATCATGATATTTCTATTAAAGACCATGAACATGTGCTTTTATTGGCACCCAAAAAATTTATTGATATTGATGGGCTCTCAAATGATTTTTACCAAGCAATGTGACCACATATTAAGGAATTTTACCTTTTTATACTTGGAGGATATAGAACATAGGTTTTTAGGGCCTAATATTAATCAAGGTCTAATCAAGCTTCTTCCAAAAAGGAAAATGAGGACACTATCTTTGGATGGAAACCTATTACTTAACACATCCTCTAAAATAATTGCTAAAGTCTTAGCCACTAAGATAAAACTTGTGGCTAAAGGCATGTTTTGATCTGAACAAACAAAGTTCCTTGGTAAAAGACTTATCATTGTTAACTCAATGTTGGCTTAGGAAATAAGCGAGTTGGCCCAGAAATCAAGACAAAATATTTGAGATATTGGTGAGATTATGCATATATGTGTTGGCATTAATGTTTTGTCATTGACATCAACATATTCCTACTATTGGTGATCTAGTGTTCCTGATATGTTCAGTGAGAAGATTACTATGCTATGACTACTATATTGAATATCATATGTTGTGAAAGTGCAGATGGTTTCATTGATATGTGTAGTTGATCTATGTCAACTTACAGAGGTTTGCATAATGATTTGAATAAGATATGAAGGATTTATCATAGAGTGGTATTTTGGTTGTTCGGGAAGAGACAATATTTCAATTATTGGATCGGTTATGCAATATTCTTTATTGCTAACCTGGTGGTGAGTTCAGGGCATGGATGTGTGTCCTCAGCTTGATTGGTTCATGATTTGGATGTTGGAAAGATATTTTTATTTTATGATAGTGCATATTGATTAGTGTTCTTGATGAATAGTGTAGAGATGAGTATGATTTATGAGACAGAGTTGTTCTTGTTGATGTCTTGGTATTTCATGTTGTTTGATGATGTTTTTTTATCATGTCATATTTGTGTTGTTAGATCACGTTGGATTATGTGATCGGAATTGAAGATTATTATGTGGCATGTTGATGTTCTTGTTTTTCTTGGGTGACATGGTGGTATAGCATGTTGTGAAGGATCGCGGGGTGATTTATGGATATGGAGTGTGTTTGAGCATGTTGTTATTGATCATTGCTATGTCTTAGCTGACATTCAATAGATCATATTGTGTATTGAGTTGTATTGAATTAATATTTTGTAATTAGGTCTTTGTCTGACCTAGTTGAGATAAATTGATGTAATGTATATAAATGTAATCATTTGTGATTGTGAATGTGTGGAAGAGGTATGTGCATGGTGAAGAGAAGAAGTATGAGTGGAATCTAAAATTGAGGCAGAGATTTGATGTACTTCATTGGAACTATTTTGGTATATCATAGATGTTGTTTGTCAGTTCGTGAGTTTGGAAAATATGTCCTTTGTGATTTGTGATTAGAGATTGTTGTAAGTCAGTGAGCCTTCCTTTGGGTTGAATCCCTTTTTGTAATTGAGCAGTGTGCCTGAACCCACGTTCATTTCCATTTGTAATACTCCTAACCGAGTATAGTGCTTTTACTAGAGTACATTCATCTTGTGGGTTTGATCCCCATCGTGGATTTTTTCCCTTAACTAGGTTTCCACGTCAAAAATATTGGTGTTATGTGTTGATTGTGTTGTTATGTTCTTGCATTCATGTTTATCATTTGGATCTGAGATTAAGTTGGTAATTTGGTTAAAGGTCTTGAGTTGTTGGACACAACTGATTCACCCCCCCCCCCCCCTCAGTTGTGTGTATTACATTAATTCTAACAATTGGTATCAGGGCTAGTGTCCTCTTTTTGAAGGTTGATCACTTGAGGAGATCTGGGATGTCAACATTTAAGAAGGAGAATCTAAGATTTGATGGAAAAAACTATGCTATATGGAAGGACCGGATGATTACACAATTAAGATGTATTAGTGAAGAAAATTGGGATGTTACAAAGAAAAAATACAATCTTCCTGCAGATCTTTCTACTACGACTCCTGATGAGAAAAAAGAATTTGATTGCAATGTGAGAGAAAAAGAAGCCTTGTTGAGTGCCCTTTCAGATGTAGGATATACAAATATTATGGGATTAGAAACTATACATCAGGAATGGAAAAATTTGGAGACATTGAAGATACAAATATTATCGTGAAGCAAGTTAAGTTGCAAAGTCTGAAAGGAAAATATGAAGGATTGAAGATGAGCGAAGATGAGAACATTACTACCTATGTGAATAAGATCACTGAACTTTTTTGTACAATCAGATGCGTTGGTGGAACCTTGGATGAAGAAGAAACTATTTCTAAAATTATGAGATCCTTGTCTCCTTCTTACAATCACAGTTGTTGATATTGAAGAAATAAGAATTGTAACAACTATGACAAGAGATACATTGATTGGTAAGTTATCTTCTTTTGAAATGAGAGAATTTGGAGATACTCTTCCTAAAGTTGAAACAACATTTAAAGCTACTATTTTTAAGGATAAGCAAAGATATGATTCTCGAGAAAGTTCATCTAAGTATGTATCTAGATAAGGGAAGGAATGGGGAGAGGTTGAAAAAGAAGAAAGGAAGCTTGATGATCTTGAAGCCATAATTGCAAAGAGACTACCTAAGGGATATGGTAAGTATCAAGGAAAGTTACGTTTGAAATGTTTTGCATGCAATAAGATTGGGCATATTGCTTCAATATGTCTGGATAAAGAACCTAAGTACAAGCCTATGAAATTCAAGTCTAAATATCAGAAGAAGTGTTATTATGTTGTTGATGAAGGTGTGGCTAGCGATGAATATGAAAAAAGTGAGGATGAGATTGTGTTTATTTCTATCAAAGATGAAGATCCTAGTTTTGTGAATGAAAAAAAAAGCCTTGGTTTCGCATGTGGATAAAAAGGATGAATGGGTTATTGACAGTGGATGTTCACAGCACATGACCGGAGATAAAAACAAATTTGTGAAATTGGAAAGGTATGATGGTGGTGTTGTCATATTTGGTGATGATACTCCTTGCATGATCAGAGGAAGAGGTTATATTACTCTTAATGGTAAGAATAACATTGATGATGTTCTATATGTTGAAAGTTTGAAATATAATCTTTTGAGTGTTATGCAGCTAGTTGATAAAGGCTACAACTTACAATTCAAGGATGGAATGTGCAAGATTATTGGAAGCTTTGGAATTGATATTTCCACAGGAAGAAAGACTAATGGTAATGTATTTCATTTGAACAATTCTGAGAGTAGCTGCCTAATTGCTAAGATTGATGATAGTTGGTTATGACACAAGATTTTTTCATGTGAATTTTGATAACATTGTGAAGATAAGTACTACTAGAGAAATCAGAGATCTTCCTAAACTATTGAAGCTTGTTAATGCGATGTGTAAGGAAAGTCAATTGGGTAAGTTGACTAAGTCTAATTTCAAGAGCAAGAACTATTCTTCAAGTGGAATTCTAGATTTTGTGCATACTGACTAATGTGGTCCTGCAAGAATAAGAAGCTATTATGGGGATAGGTATTTCATTCTATTCATTGATGATTATTCTAGAATGATGTGGGTTACATTTTTGAAAGACAAATCTGAAGCCTTTGACAAATTCAAGATTTTCAAAGTTATGGTTGAGACTGAAATATGATTGAAGTTTAAATACTTGATATCTGACAGAGGTGGTGAGTTTACTTCCACTGAGTTTAATAATTTTTGTGAAGAGCATGAAATAAAGAGACAATTGTCTTCTCTACAAACCCCACAACAAAATGACATTGCAGAGAGAAGAAATAGAACTATTCTAGACACTGCAAGAATCATGATGATTGAAGGAAATTTTCCGTAAATCTATAAGAGAGAATATGTTAGCACTACAGTATATACATTGAACCGAGTTCAAATCAAGCAAGGAATCGGTAAGACGCCTTATGAAATTTGGTATGGTCATGTTCCTATAGTGAAATATTTTAGAATTTTTTGAAGCAATGCTATATCAGAAGAGATGAAGACTTAAAAAAATTTGATCCTAGATGTGATCAAGGAATTTTTCTTGGATATTCTACAAAAGGAAAAGAATATAAGTGTTCTAACCAAAGATTGAAAAAAGTAATTGAAAGTGGAAATGTCAAAGTTGATGAGAATTATAAGAAAAATATCAAATCTTCCAGATATGAATTAGATGATGAAGAAGAAAATTAGATTGTGCAAGCACAGAATCAAAATTAGAATGGATCGGTAGAACAAAAGGAAGAAGTTGCAAATGAGGATGAAGTGGAAGTTCACAAGATTCTTCTACAAAAGAAAATTTGAAGACTCAAGTATGTAAAGTTAAATCATTCAGAAAATCAGATCATTAGTGATAGGAATCATGGTGTTCACACTAGAGGAAGAATTGCTAGAAGTGAAATTTGTTTGATTTCTAAGATTGAACCTAACGATGTTGATGAAGCATGCAAATATGACAGTTGGGTTAAAGCAATGGAAGAAGAGTTGGAACAGATTGAGAAGAATAAGACATGGATTCTTGTTCCTAGACCTAAGGATAAGAATGTGATCGGTACTAAATGGATATTTAGAAACAAATAAAATGAAGATGGTGAAGTGGTTCGAAACAAAGCTATACTTGGTTTCAATGGATACTCACAGATGGAAGGAATTGATTTTGAGGAGACATTTTCTCCTATTGCAAGAATTGAAGTTGTTAGAATATTTCTTGCATATGCTACTTACAAAGATTTTAAGGTATACTAAATGGTTATTAAGTCTGCATTCTTGAATGGAGAATTTGAAGAGGAAGTTTCCATTGAACAGATTGATGGTTTTCCTTAGATCGATCAAGATGACAAGGTTTTCCAATTGAAGAAAGCACTTTATGGATTGAAACAAGAACATAGATCCTGGTATGCAAGGTTAGATAAGTATTTAATGACACTTGGTTTTAGTAAAGGTATTGTTGATAGTAATTTGTACTTCAAAGTTGATCATGATAACATTTTGATTGTTAAAGTTTTTGTGGATGATATTATTTTTGGTGGAAATGACAAGTTAAATAAGGAATTTTCTAATGAGATGCAAAAAGAGTTTGAGATGTCTATGATAGGTGAGATCAAATTCTTTCTTGGCCTACAAATTACGCAAATTGATAAAGGTATTTTCATATCTCAGTCCAAGTATGTGAAAGAATTGTTGAAGAAATTTGGTATGGATGATTCAAAACCTATTAGTACTCCTATGATTACAGGTTGTAAATTGACAAAGGATGATGATTCACTAAAAACAAATCAGACAAGATAAAAATCAATGATCGGTGGGCTATTATACTTGACACAAACTAGACTGGATATCATGAATGATGGTTTCATTGTTGCTAGATTTGAGGAAAAACCGAAGGAATTACATGTTATTATTAAGAGGATATTCAGATATTTGAAAGGGACAGTTGATTATGGTTTATGGTATGGAAAGGATGATGATTTTACATTGAGTGCATTTACTGATGTGGATTGGGCAGGTAATGTGGATGAAAGAAAGAGAACAAGTGGTGAAGCATTCTTCTTGGGTAAGAGGTTAATTTTATGGGCAAGTAAGAAACAAAACTATATATCACAATCTACTGTTGAAGTTGAATATGTTGTTGTTGCTATTAATTGTACACAAGTGATATGGATGAAAAAATTGTTAAAACATATCAGAGTGACTACTGATGAGCCTATTACTGTTCATTGTGACAATTCAAGTGCTATCAATATTTCAAAGAACCATGTGTTGCATTCAAAGACAAAGCATATTTCTATTAAATATCATTTCTTGAGAGACAAGGTCAGTGAGAAAGAAGTCAAAATGGATTATGTGTCTACAAAAAAGCAGATTGCATATATTTTCATGAAGCCCTTGCCAAATGATACTTTTGAGTATCTCTGAGATAATCTTGGGGTGATTGCCCCTCCTGATCAAAGCTAGAGATGCATTAGTCTAGTGTGATTACAGATTATCATTAATCTGGATTGATGTTTTGGTGGCTACTCCTTAGGGGGAGTAGTGGTTGAGAGATGTTTGTTCAGATTTTTGGCCTCTATGACTTAGTGCATACATGTGCCTTTGTCATGCATGTCAAAGGGGGAGAGATATTCATGTGAAAAACAAGTATGCGACTAAGGGGAGAGATAGTAAAACAAGTATATGTTGAAGAGACATGATCATATTGTGGATATTGATAGTAGTATTGTTGATATTAGTTCTTTGTGCGTTGATTTTATTTTTCACATCATATGTTGCCATCAATGCCAAAAGGGGAGATTGTTGAGATATTGGTGAGATTGTGCATATATGTGTTGGCATTAATGTTTTTTCATTGATGTCAACATATTCCTACTGTTGGTGGCAGTGTTCCTGAGATGTTCAGTGAGAATATTATTATGGTATGGCTATTATATTGAATATCAGATGTTGCAAAGGTGCAGATGGTTTCATATATGTTTCTAGTTGATCTATGTCAACTTACAGAGGTTTGCATAATGATTTGAGTAAGCTATGAAGGATTTATCAGAGAGTGGTATTTTGGTTCTTCAGAAAGAGACAATGTTTCAATTATTGGATCAGTGTGAATCGGTTATGCAATATTCTTTATTGCTAACCTGATGGTGAGTTCAGGACATGGACATGCCCTTGGCTTGGGTGGTTCATGATTTGGATGTTGGCATGCTATTTTTCCTTTATGATAGTGGTTGTTGATTAGTGTTCCTAATGAATAGTGTAGAGATGAGTATGATTTATGAGACAAAGTTGTTCATGTTGATGTCTTGGTATTTCATGTTGTTTGTTGATGTTTCTTGATCGTGTCCTATTTGTGTTGCTGGATCACATTGGATTATGTGATCAAAATTGAAGATTTTCATGTGGCATCTTGATGTTCTTATTGTTGTTGGATGACATGGTGGTGTAGCGTGTTGTGAAGGATCGTGTCATGATTGATAGATTTGGAGCGTGTTCGAGGATGTTGTTTTTTATCATTGCTATGTCTTAGCTGACATTAAATGGATCACATTGTGTATTGAGTTGTATTTAATTAATATTTTTTAATTAGGTCCCTGGCTGACCTAGTTGAGATAAATTGATATAATGTGTATAAATATGTAATCATTTGTGATTGTGAATATGTGGAAGAGGTGTGTGCATGGTGAAGAGAAATTAAGGCAAAGATTTGATGTACTTGTTACCCAAAATTACACTACCCGTGTATTTTTGCCACAGGGGATGTATTTCTTATCAATTGACTTCATTACTGAACATAGAAAACAGCAAAAGCAGAAGTACATTGCAATAATTGGAAAGCATTTATTTGTATTGAACAATGATAAATTACAATTGAGTACATGCATTTAAAGCATATAATACATATGTACTTATTTTCAAATTAAAACCTCACACAAGCTGTGAGCTTAGCATTCTATCATTCTATATGTTCAAAATAGAAAAGGATGGAATCAAATGAGACAACTGGAGGGATAACCAGTCATTGCCTTTGATTGGTTATATGTTGTCTTTGTCCTGGCTGGCAGCATCTTCCTGGTTTTTGCAAGTTCGAGCAATTCATGTTTCCTGCAGAAAGATAAATGATGATATTAGATCCAACGGATCTAAGCAATGAAGAGTTATCCTACAATACACTATTCACCATATGCCATCCTATTTCTATTTTGAAAGAACAGGAGGGATAAAAGGCATAAAAGTGCTTGTGAGAAAGAAAATTTTATGCTAATGTGTTTGTTCCATGTGCAGGAAAATAATTATTTCAATGTATATGTGCTCCTAACTGAGGCTCCCTTTGGGTATGAGCCCGACATATGCATTAGAATAATTGCTTTAACAGATATCAAGGTAAAGCAGAAATATATTATATTAAAGAGACATGTTTATTCATGACATTGAAACCTTTTACAATAAAACATGTTACAGTATGATTTAAAGCAGCATGAGATATTAAAGGGATGATTTTGATACTTGGAACCTTTTATTTTATATTACCAGATGATGTTGTAACAGTTGATAGCTTTTAGCCAGCAAAAAGTTAAAACCACAGAGAAGATGCAAATTGTAGTGATTGAAATTTCCAGTCTCAACACATTTACCCAGATACAGAAGTTTAAGGTATTTTCAGTATAAGCTACAACATAAAGAGCTCTATCATCCAGGATAGGAAATGTGGAAGGCATACAGGACAGTCAACTAGAGCTCATGAATAACAATGGAGACAAAAGCAAATGCTCCAGTCGCAGCCAAAAAACCCCATATGGCGGATTCAAAACAACAATAATGCCTTTTTTGCAACAGTTTTCAAAGAACAATGATTTTCAGAAGTACAGAAAGCAGCATGAAGCGGAAAGATCCTCAAAGAGTAATTACATTCTCAGAACAACAGCAAAGTCACATTTTCATGCAAATTCTCAGAAGAACAAATACCAGATTCAAGTTTTCATGACAGCAGATGTAGCCAAGTTTAAACAGAAGGAAAAGATACAGTTTTTCTTTTCAAAACAGAGAGAGTCATGTTTTTAAGGAAAGAAAGGTTACATTTATTTACCAAAAGCTATTTAAAAGGGAAAAATCAGTAAGATTTTAAATTGCAATAGTAGCAGCAAATAGTTTGTTTGTTTTTTCGAAGAAAACAATGTTTTTGGGGTGTCAACAAGAGCATATCTTCAGAAGAGTCATGTCCTTTTTCTCAGAATTGTAAATTACATAAGGGAGTGACGACATCTTAAACAACAGGGGTTTCTTCTAAACAAAATGGCTATGATGAATTCAACAAAGTAGCAAATTTAGATTTGTCAACATATCAGAACAGCAAGTAGCAAGTAATTCTGGGCGAATTTAGTACTTTTTCTCTATACCCAGATGCAGATTATAAAAAGAAACCAGCTATTTATCCAAGGGAAAAGAAAAATAACGTTTTCAGCAAGCAACATGGCTCATTTTATGCAAAGTATCAATGATAAAGGTACCTAGGAGCCACATTTTGAAGCTTTTGTTGCAGAAAACCAGAAATGCCTCCATGAGAAGTAATAATTTCCTCTACAGAAGCTGTGTGCCAAGTAAAACATTTTCAAACCCTGCATTTCTTTCCGTAGGAAGCCACGTTTTCAGTGAAGACATTACTCTTCCATGACGGCTCAAGACAAAGACTCCTTCAATCTCAGCATTTTTCCCATGGCGACTCTCATGGTTTTCAAAACCCTTCGCGACGTTTTTTTTCTTTTGAAAAAAAGAAAACGCAATTTCCAGCAAATAAAGCCTCCAACAATGGCGACCAGTGAAGGCTCACAGAATTTCATGAGTGGAGAAGTAGAATTAAGCAGCAGTTCAGCAGAAAACTCCTCCCAAATCAATGGCGGCAGCCTAGGGTTTTCAGACCCTTCCTTCAAAATGCGGAAAGGTCAAATGCGAATAAAGATGAGAACTGTTTGTCTTTCATTAGGGTTGTCACTTTGTCATTTTGTATAATGCTTGGAATCCGCAGCAAGGATGTTTTTTTTATGGCATTCTCTTTTAGAATAAAAGATGTCGCTTATCATTATAATCATATGTTTTTAACATATGGTTATAATGTTAAATGACATTTTTTATTTAATGTCAATTGTTTCCTTTCTTGAAAACATTATTGATTTTAATATTTATTAATTGATTTGTAAAATATATCAATTAATAATTATTAAAATATTCTGAGATATAAATTGTAATTTAATATTTATTGATTGATATGTTCTATAAATCAATTAGTAAATATTAAAATCCCTAAAAAGAAAGCAATAATGATGTAAAATGGAGAGATAAGGGTGCCTTTAATGGCTTAAAAGAGTTCTTCCTCATATTTATGGCGGTTTGGAGACATAAGGAGAGCATCTAGGGAATGTTGGAGCGGATTTAGGAACTTTTTGAGTTCTTATAGGACTTATGGGTCAGATTTTGACCTTGTCTAGACAGTTGGGAGGTCTTTATGGCCTTTTAGAGCTTTTTGAGGGCAGTTATGGTGAGTCACATGAATAGTTAATACCTTGGTTAGACTTTTTTAGTCTCTTGGTGCTTGTTGGAGGAGTTTTAGGCCCTATTTTGGGGGACTTTTTGTTGCATCTAACCCAAGGATTGGGTTTGTACTTAGTGAGTTTTTGGACTCATTTTTAGTTAGTTCTAATTATGCAGAGGATGGATTTTGTGACATTGTTTTTGTCCTTAGCAATTTTATGCAGAATTTGTATCTCATTTTAGAAACTGAATATATTGACAACATTTTGGAGTGTATTTCTATCAAGTTCAGGCCTTCTTTCTTTCTACAGCTATGCGTCAAAGTGCATGATTGATGAAAATGGTAAGTGAGATCACAACTCCTTGATATTTTGTCTTAGCCTTTACCTTTCTGCAGGAGTGTATGTTGCGTGCAGGTTGTAATCTGTGTCTGAAATTCATAGGATTTTCATGTGAAGAGTTTTGTCTTCCTTGTTAATTCAGTTTAGGACCTTATTATGAAATATTTATGTACACCTATATAGAATAGAAGTGCTTCATTTTCAGTGGTAGAATTTACAGTTTCCAGAATAGGATCATTATCCTTTTAAGTTTCTTCACTCTTTGGTGTATCACCTGGTTTACGGTTTTAATTTTAGTAATAAGTTCATTTCAGTATCTCTATCTCTTTTCCCTCAAATTTTAGGTTAGTTTTAAGGAGTTATAGATGATTATCCAATAGGAGCCGGCCTAGAATCCGGAGGTTTCATTTCCAGTTAAGCATTTCCCACATGCGAAAATGAATCCCATGTTAGGTGAGATTGTTAAACTTGCTTAGTTTAACAGGGTGCAAATTCTAAGCCTTAACAGTTTTGGCACGCCCAGTGGGACCAAAAGTTCATGTTTTTAGTTTCATGTTGATTTGATATACTGTCAGTGTGAAAAATTTTGACCTATTTGAGGTTTTTATTAAGTGTATCTGGCGACTCCATGGTGAAAGAGCAGTGATTACAGTGCTGCAATAAATTTTTATGAGAAAAATTGAGACAAGAAGTTTAAGAACATTTGAATATTTGCTGTTGGAAACACCCAAAAGGAAGAGCAGAACTCTCAAACGAACTCCACATACAAAGAGGGTTCAATCTTCTCCTCCAAAAGTTTATGTAAGACGAGGAAGGCCAAAAGAGAGAAAATCTTGCAAGGCATTCAGCATCACCAACTATAAGAACAGAATTTTTTGATCCTTTTGAATCATCAGTTTTTCAAACTGATTCAGTGACTGTTTTTGCCTCAACAGCAAGTACTTCTCAGGCAAGTTCTAGTGATGTTTCAGCAAGTATTCCATCCTCTGCTCCAACAAATTCTCGTGCTGGTTTAGCAAGTGCATCAACACAAGTTAGAAATATGGCCAGAGCTTTTTCTTTCGTACCCTTTGATCAAGGCAGCCCTTTAAATCTTGTTGTGCACAATGACATACCTTTAGCAGCCTTGAAAGGACTACCAGAATTCACAGGGGAAAGCCAAACAACCACTTTTGAGCATATTAGAGATGTGGCTTCTATCTACAATGTTCACCATGTGACACAAGATAATGTTGCAGTCAGATTATTAGCAGCTTCATTCAAAGGCAAAGCATTGAAGTGGTTTAGGAATCTACCTGTAGCTTCCATTTCCACATGGGACGAATTGGGTGATGCTTTCACCAAGTTTTTTGAGGACAAGTCAGACCATTTGTCACTTGTAGAGCAGTTAACAACTATTAAAAGAGCCCCACAAAAGCAGATGACAGATTTCAATTCTCATTTTCAAAAAACGTGGAATAGAATACCTGTGGCGGTAAGGCCAAGTGTAGCTTATGCTTTTCTATACTATTTGAAAAGCCTAAACAATGATATTTCGGTAATGATTTAGTCTATGGGAGGTACTTCGCTCCCACAAGCTTTTGACATTGTTGTTAGAGCTGAAAATAGCCTTATTCAGGTAGGTAAAATTGCCCCTAGGCCTCCTATGCCTTACTTTCCTAATATACAGTCAAATATGCCTCTTAATATACCGCCAATGGCTCCTTTACCGACTATTTCAGTTGGTTCTATTTATGGAGGCCATGAAAATACATCATCTGGTCCATCAAATGAGCTGCAGGAAATTAAGAGCAGCCAACAAAAAATAGAAAGTATATTGCAGACCTTGGGAAATGAGCTTACAAGCATGAAAAAGCAATATTAAGGTCCCAGGCGAGCATTTCAATAGCAAAATCAGGGATTTAATCAGCAAAATCAGAATCAAGGTCAACAATATCAGCAGAATAGGCAACCATATCAGAGTAATTTCCAAGGTGGGAGGCAGAATATTAATCAAAGGCCTTATCAACCTTACAATCCAGGTCCTTTAAGTACTGCTAATCTAGTAAGAGACTTGACACCAGTGCAAAATAACCTAATAGTAGAGGCATATTGGTGTTATCCGTGCAATCAAGCACATAATCAGTCTACGTGTTCAAATGGGGTGATTAATCAAGCTCTCATGGTTCAAAATGTTGCAAGCTCATAGCCGGATGCATCTTCCAGTGGACCTGAGCAACCGCATGATTTACACACCATGGATATTGGTTTCCTTAACTGGCAAGGAGGAGAGTTTTGTGGTTTGAATGGTGATTCATCAATTGCGACATATTCTAGAACAAAGAAAAGAGCTTTTGAAGTGGAACAAGCAGCAGATAAAGATAAAGGACCTGCAACTGCAGATTCATCATCCGCACAAATTCCAAGTATTTTAAAGAGAACTCCAGCTGTACCAGCTAAGGAACAGCCTCAACGGGACGCAGATTCAACTGATGTGAAGTCACAAAATAAAGCATATTCACCTGTACCTTTCAACATTGTAGACAGCATGAAGAAAATGAATGTTTCCATGAGTATGTAGGATTCTTTGGCTATTCCAGGCCAAGTAGATAGTTTGAAGAGAGCATTAAAAGAGGAGATCAACCCCAAGGTGACTTTTGTTGATCCTAATACAGCGGCTGTCTTAACTAATGTTGTGGTTCAAAGTGATGAAAAGAAGGCCATCAACAAGGAAATACCTGCAGTTCAAGGTAAGAATGTAAAACCACCACCGTTTTATGTTTCTCTTATTATTGGTGACAATTTGGTGCATAACTGCATGGTGGACAGCGGAGCTACATGCTCTGTTATAACTAAGAAAATAGCTGATCAGCTACGTTTAAAGTACAAACAATTGGAGAAAAGTGTAGTACAACTTGATGGTTCAGCTATCAAAACAGTAGGTCTTATCAAAGATGTTAGTTTGACTTTGCATGCATGCCCCAATTTCTCTATATCCCAAGATATCTATGTTATAGATTTACCTCTGTATTTTGCCTTGTGCTTATCAAGAGAATTTACTGCCAAAATAGGAGGGTACCTATCATCCGATTGGTCCCATATGCTTTTCCATACTAGGTACGGTACCAAAGTTACAATCCAATCTGAATTATTGTCCAAAGACCATATTGAGCCATACATGCCTAATGTCATTAATGCAAATTGTGTAATTTTTGAGCATGATGAACATGCTGCAGCTACAGAATCCAGGACTCAAGTTAGTGAAACCCCGGATATCCTACTGGATGAATGGGCAGCAGAGAATATTTTAAGTGATGAAGCTAGTCTTCTGGTGGACGCTGGTTTAGGAAACTATATGTTTCACGAAGCTGGTTTAGTGATACCAAATCTGGTCAAAAGAGAGGAAGTTACTGGTGAGCAGCAGAATAATGTCTGGGAGATGTTTTTTGATGGCTCCCGAAGTAAGAATGGTGCCGGTGGTGGTGCAATGCTTGTTTCACCGAAAGGTGAGAGATATTATTCCGCTTTCCGATTTAGTTTTGCTTGTACCAATAACGCGGCAGAATATGAAGGCTTGATCCATGGCCTAGAATGGGCTAGAAAGTGTGGGATTAAGCATTTAAAGGTACATGGGGACAGCAAACTGATAGTTAATCAGGTTAGAGGCCTGAATGCAGTTAAAAATGATACATTGAAAGCATATAAAAATAGGGTATGGGATGCCATAGAATATTTTGATGCTTTTAACCTTATTGCTATACTGAGGACTAAAAATCAACATGCTAATCGTTTAGCTGCTGTTGGAGCTCAGTTTGACATACCGGACAATATCAAAAAAGGGTGTGATCAGCAACATATCAAGGTCATTGTCAGACCCTCTGTACCTGACAATGACATAAACTGGCAGGTGTTTGAGAGTGATGAACAAATCTTACAATTTATGTTGGAGGAAGATGTGTTTGCTGCCTCAAATCATGGCAGAATTGAGCAGAAATATGAAAACCAGATCATTCAATTAAAGTCAAACAAGTTGCCAAAGGGACTTGTTACCTTGGATTCTATTTTCAACTCTGGTGATCAAACTAAAAGGGACAAGACAAGCTTTTTGGTTCCACAAGAGCATTACAAGAATATAGAGGTTGCACCTGGGAAGAGCTTAAAATTTGGTAAGGTAAACACTTCTTCTGAAAAAGAATCTTATGTTCAGCTTTTTCAAGAATTCGCAAATGTATTTGCTTGGGAATATAGTGATTTAAAAGGCTTTAATCCTAAATTAGCACAACATACCATAGAGCTAGAGCCTAGTGCCAAGCCCGTGAGGCAAAGACAAAGACTAGTCAACCCAAAATTAGAACGATTGATGCAAAAAGAGGTATTTAGGTTGATAGAAAGTGGTATCATCTTTCCTATCAAACATACCAGTTGGGTATCCAATCTAGTTCCTGTTAGAAATAAAAACGGGGAGCTTAGGTTATGTGTTGATTTCAGGGATTTAAATAGGGCATCTTTGAAGGATAGGCATCCCCTTCCCTCTATGGAAAAAATACTTCAGTATGTGGCTGGTTCAGAATGTTTCTCATTATTGGATGGGTATTCGGGCTATAATCAAATTCTAGTTAGAAATGAAGACCAATATAAAACATCATTTACCACTAAGTGGGGTACTATGGCATATAAGAGAATGCCCTTTGGCCTGTCAAATGCAGGAGCAACATTCCAAAAAGCTATGGATATGGCTTTTAACAATTTAATGTACAAGTTTGTCTTGGTATATCTTGATGATATTATAGTTTACTCCAAGGAAGCAGCAGATCATATTGGTCATCTCAGGTAGATCTTTAAGCGTTGTAGGGAGTTTGGTGTTTCACTGAATCCCAAAAAATGTGCCTTTGATGTTCATGAAGGTGTGTTATTGGGTTATGTTGTTTCTAAGCAAGGAGTTACAGTGGATTCGAAAAGGATAGCAGCAATTTTAGAGTTGCCACAACCACATCATAAGAAAGGTTTGCAGTCTTTCATTGGGAGGATTAATTTTGTTAGACGTTTCTTGCCTAACATTGCTGATTTATTGAAACCGCTAACTGCTATGCTCAAGAAGAATGTTGTTTTTAGTTTGACAAAAGAGGCCAAAGGTAGTTTTCAGATTATTAAAGAGTCCCTAGCAGCGGCTCCTGCTTTAGTAAATCCATATTTCAACAAGGATTTTATCCTTTATGCATATGGCAGTTATGAAACTATCTCTGCAATGTTGGTATAGAAAAATGCAGAAGGATTGGAACAGCCAATTGCATTTTTCAGCAAGGGGTTAGAAGATTATGAGCAGAGGTACAGCTTTGTTGAAAAGCATGTTCTTGTTGTGGTAAAGAGCCTCAAAAAGTTTAGACACTTGTTGTCCCATAATAAGATTCATCTAAGAGTTGTGCACCCTAGTGTCAAAGAATTTTTGCTCAGTAAGGACTTGAACGAGAAAAGAGCTGGTTGGATAACACAGGTCATGGAGTATGACGTAGATATCCAGGTGACCAAGTTAGTTAGAGGCAAAGGCCTATGTGAGCAGATTGCAGACAATGAGTTTTCAGAGCTTCAAGGGCAAGCAGAAACAATGTTGTTGCTTGGTGAGACAGCCGATGATGATAGGGAAGCAAGCTGGTTACATGACATGGTTCATTTTTTGAGAACTAGTGAGTGCCCGACTAATTTGGACAAGGAAAAAAGAAGGTATTGTCGGTTACAATCAGTTCCTTTTTCCTTGATTAATGATGTATTAAACAGAAAGGATCACAATGGTATCCTTCTCAGATGTGTTGACTCAAATCGGATTACAAACATTTTGCATGAGTTTCATGATGGTCATTCAGGAGGCCATTTCTCTCCTAGAACTACAGCATACAAGATTTTGAGGGCTGGTTATTATTGGCCAGATCTTTTTAAGGACAGCCATGCATATGTGAGGAAGTGCGTAAAATGTGTCATGTTTGCAAGGAAGGAAAGGCTGCCAGCTTTGCCTTTGCAGCCAATTAAAATAGAACAGCCCTTTCAAAAATGGGGTGTTGATTTCATAGGGCCCATCAATCCTCCGTCTAGTGCAGGGCATAAGTGGATAATTACTGCCACTGATTATTTCACACGCTGGACAAAGGCAGCAGCGCTAAAGGATGCAAATGAGACAGTCGTCTTGAATTTTTATGATGATATTGTGAACAGGTTTGGAGTTCCTGATTCTATAATCTCTAATAATGCACTGGCTTTCATTGGTCTAAAGGTAACTGAGTGGGCACTCAAGCATGGAATTTATCTCAGTACTAGTTCCAACTATTATCCACAGGGTAATGGGTTAGCAGAGTCCACAAACAAGAACCTGATTAGAATTATCAAAAGAACTCTACAGGAGAATCAGCGTGATTGGCACTCCAAATTGAAGGCTGCCCTGTGGGTGAATAGGATCACTCCAAAGCAAATTCTTGGAAACTCACCTTATCGGTTAGTATATGGAAAGGAAGCTCGGTTGTCTATTGAAACAGAGCTTCCAGCACTTGATCTTGCTAGTCAGCTAGTGATGTTTGAAGAAGAGGATCCTATGCAGGTGCGTTACGCACAGCTGATGGAATTGGAAGAAATGCAAACAATGGACTTTCAACAGTTGCAAGTCAAGAGGAGCTTTGACAAGAAGGCAAGATTGAGAGATTTCCAGGTGGGAGATGTTGTCCTCAAGTGGGATGAACTGAAGAGCAAACTGGGCAAACACACTAAATTTGATACATTTTGGGGAGGCCCGTTTGTGATAGTTGAGCGCAAGGGGCAGAACGCCTTCCAGTTGTCAACACTTCAAGGGAAAGACTTGTCAATACCAGTCAATGGTATTCACCTCAAAATTTGTTTTGAGGTATGTCCTACTCTGTAAACTCTAGTGGAGTTTCTGAATAAGGTGTTGTTGCACCATCAGTTTTGGGGTTTTCCTTTTCTAGGTTTGGTTTCTCTTGTTAGTTGTTAGTCTCAGCAAAAGCACTCTTAACAGCACATTCATACATATTAGGGTGTCTACATATCAACATTCTATAGCACACATGCAGGAGATTTTCTCAACTGTCACATGTACTATAAAACGTCCATACATAGGCATCCTGATACATACCAACATGCTGTTAAGAATGTTTCTATTGTTGGTTAGTTAGTTTCTTGTTTTCCCTAAGTGTTTTCAGAACACAAGTTGCCTCGTGTTTCAGAACTAACAGATGGCTGGTAATGATCAACATTTTACAACATTTTGAGTGCACACCTATTCCTTGGGATAGGGGAGCCTTTCTACCACAAGACATAAATCTGCAATCAAAATTCTATCCTGCACTGATAATTACTAGACACTTATCCTACAATTTGAGAATTGTAGGTCTAAGTAACCCACTGCCCAATGGATGATTAAGGCAACTGATCTCGTGTATAGTAGGCATAAATACTATGGAGGTCGCCAAAATGTTACCCAAAATTTCACTACTTGTGTATTTTTGCCACAGGGGATGTATTTCTTATCAATTGACTTCATTACCGAACATAGAAAACAGCAAAAGCAGAAGTACATTGCAATAATTGGAAAGCATTTATTTGTATTGAACAATCATAAATTACAATTGAGTTCATACATTTAAAGCATATAATACATATGTACTGATTTTCAAATTAAAACCCCACACAAGCCGTGAGCTTAGCATTCTATCATTCCTATATGTTCAAAACAGAAAAGGATGGAATCAAATGAGACAACTGGAGGGATAACCAGTCATTGCCTTTGATTGCTTTGACTGGTTATATGTTCTCTTTGTCCTGGATGGCAGCATCTTCCTGGTTTTCGCAAGTTCGAGCAATTCATGTTTCCTGCAGAAAGATAAATGATGATGTTAGATCCAACGGATCTAAGAAATGAAGAGTTATCCTACAATACACTATTCACCATAT
>MU227335.1:1703948-1724882 GCA_018584345.1 Thuja plicata | reverse complement strand
TGCACCCATGGGAGTAGCACCGCTGGTAAGCTTCCATTTGGTTCGATCCCCGTCCACTTGATAGCTTCTTCATCTTTAGGAGTAGTAGTTAAAGCAGTGAGTAGACTAGTATTGAGAGGAATAGATTGGAGTGATATAAATTCAAGAGGAATAGATTGGAGTGATATAAATTCAAGAGGAGAAACAAAGGGAATATATATTGAAAAGCTAGAATCCATCATCATCATAGTTAGAAGTCAGTGTCTTTGAAGAAACAACGTAAGCCCGCCAACGTGATTACCAGCAAATCACATCAATATAACTGAGTTAGGATCCACAGGAAAGGAACCGTGGAGTGTTTACTCACGTTCTTTGTGAGTATATACTTTTCAAGAGAGGATTGAGTGCTTGATATCCTGTATTAAGTGTTTAAGTCCTATATGTTATGTAGTGGTACAAAACTCACATCAACAGTTACCTCAGAAAATTTCTGAGGTGGAGTGCCATAGCAATGAAACAAAGGTTTCTTCAAAGTCAGGCACCATGATTGTTTGCAGAAGACACACCCATGAAGGATGTGTACTGACAAATATGTATGTCAGTTAGCACATAATCTGCACAGAAATTGTTTTCTGAGGCAGAGTGCTATTACATGGCAATGCAAAAGATATATTAAAGCCAAGCATCATGGCCATCAGAAACAGGTACATCCATGAAGAATGTGTATAGCCATACAAAACTTGTAACATAATAAGCATAATACAGAAGTCTTCTGTCAGGAAACATAAAACACAACAGAAAATAAGATATTGGAGGATATATTAAGTCAATTAAGATAAGAATTTAGGAGTGACACTTCTGCAAAACTCAAAAGAATCACGGGAAGAGTGCATTTGTCCAGTATGTGATGAAAATAACCAAGTATAACTTATCAGATGTAGTTAGACATCTATTGCAATCATCAACAATGCTTCAAGAAGCCAAACAAATGGCAGGATCATACTAATGACAAAAACACAGCAAACCGGTACAAATACTGCAAAAAAATTTCAGTTCTTGTAAAGGTTTCAAGGAACTCCACAGCTCAGGGCTATTGTCTGTCCTGTGATTTCTGTTACCATAAAGGCTGGGCTACTTGACAATCGGGCTACTACTTTCCTTTGAATTATGTAATCACTTCTTGCTAGTAGTTGTTACTCTTGCTCTGTTATGTTCTACATGCCATACTAAGCTCTTTTTTTCCATGGTACCAAAAATCTTTCTCAACCAAAGGAAAGAGAATTTTTTTAACTGATTGGAATCTAATGGAAAAAAAATTTAAATAGAGAAAAACGAGATATAAAAAAAAATTATGCCATATAAAGGGAAAAATAAAAAGGATTTCTTTTCTATCTGGTGCAGCCCAAAAACAACCTTTACTCTTTTGCCTTTTAAAACTTTTTCAAAACGTATAATCTCCTGCTTCCTAACTGGTTCAAAACTCTCCCAGAATGAGTAATTTCCTCTTCTCTTGCAAATTTTCTGACATCCATAATTAATATGGATTCTCCTACAAGTATTTACCATTTTAAAAAAATAAAAGATAAATAAAAATGAAGGTACCTGTTGTGAGGTTTTCACACCATCGCCCCATTGCAAATGGGACCCTGTTGATGTGAGTTTTGTTCCATGCAACATGCAGAATCAAACACTCAATGTTTCGAGGTGAAACACTAAATATTCAACTCTGTTGAATAAGGTCACTTCTCATGTTAAGCTTGCAAAGTAAGATCGTGAAATGACTTCAAGGTTCCCTTCAATTGTGGATACTCGCTCAGTGAAATAATGTGATTTGTTGGTAATCACTTGGGGGACTTACGTTGTTCAATCAATGGATATCAACTTACTTGCACTTCTAAAGATTTAGCTTCACAATGTGTGATGAAAATGTAGTTTTGATTCTCCAACTTTTCAACTCTCAACTTAAACTTAACTTCTACTTCTACTTTTAACTAGGAATGCAAAGAAATGTGGATGACTTGGACTCTACTAGGTGATGACCTTATGGCAAGACATGTTGTCAATTAGTAACAAAACACTTAGTCATCACAGAGTTGACCGAGCCAGTAGTGCAACCCGAGCAGTTATAGTGTAACCCGAGCAGCGGCAGTGTCGACCGAGCAGACAGTGGTAATCAGTATTACCCGAGTGATCAATATGACTCGAGTACACAGAGTAGCCCGAGTGCCAGAGTTTACTATGTTGCCCGAGTGACAGCATATTGCCCGAGTGCCAGTATATTGCCCGAGTGGATCACTGGACCCGAGTAACAATTTTGGGCCGACTTAGCTTATATTGTTTGATATTAATTTATCTTATGGAAGCCGACTTGCAGAAGTATTTGATTTGGATAAGGTATAAATATAAAGTATTTTGTTTATCCAAATGTGTGTGAAGAAGTGTGTATGCGAATATGAAGTGGCAGATTGTTTAAGAGGCTACAACAGTATAAGGAACAGCAGAGACTCATCCATCACAGTCAGGTGATTAGTTTTTATATCATTGGATCTTATTCCGCAAATCAGAGTTGCATAGAAGATCATCTATTGGTTCATCCTAACAGGCGCATCAACAAAATCCTCTAACAAGGTGGACTTAACAATCCTTTACAAATCTCCTAACAGAGTTGCATACTTAATTGTATTGAACTAAATCCTTTCACAAGGTGGACCTAACAGTCTTTATTGCTCCTAACAGGGCAGACCATTAGAAGTGGTCAATTGTAAGCTTTAACAGGCTAAATTTATACTGCAGTAATAAATCTTGTGGGTAGCATCCCCACCCCAGTTTTACTTTCTATTTGGAAGGTTTATGGGTAACCAAATATTGTGTCAAGTGTTGTGGATGTTTATTACCTTTATGTTTCATACATGCAATCAGATTAGATAATCTAATAAAGGATTAAAGAGATTAAGTTTTATTGGTTCCTGATTCACCCCCCCCCCCCTCTCAANATTAAGTTTTATTGGTTCCTGATTCCCCCCCCCCCCCCTCTCAATCACCTAGCCTCAACATATTTCCAACAATTGGTATCAGAGCTAAAGGTTCTCTTAACAAAAGTTTAACAGCTTGAGCAAAGATCAGAGGCAATGGAAATATACAGACTGGAGAAGGCCATTGAAAATAAAAAAATAGATCTACAAGTAGCCATGGATCAGATCAGAAAACTCAAGGACCAGCTCTCTCTTTCCCTGAAAAGAAGAAAAGATTTAGCAGTGCAGATGAATGACAAAAGCTACATAGAAGAAAGAAATGAAGACTTATATAAAGAAAGAAGTTCCGAAGAAGCAGATGCAGCCATTGAAGACCTACTTGCAAAGAATCTCAATTTACATAAAGAAGTCAGAAAGTTGAAAAGAGAACAAGAAATTCATTTAGTCAGAATATGTGAAGTCATGGAACAAAAGAATCAAGCAAAAAATGACAGAGAAATGGCACAAGAAGATAAAAGATTGCTGAGTACAAGATTAGAGGAAAAAGAAAATGAAATCCATCATTTGTAACTTCAGCAAGCACATATGATAAATCAACAATTGGTATCAGAGCATTTAATGAAAACTCAACGGTAAAATCTCTTATAAAAGATAAATTGGAAAGGTTATTGTTTACAAAGTTTTCAGTTTGCAGAGCGATTCAGAGCGAATTTGTATTCGAAAGCTTTAAGTTGCGAAGTTTTATCAAACCTCCGAGCATTATGGCGTCTACATCCAGTAGCAAGGTTAAGAAAGGATCTGAAATGTTGGTGAGGAATGCTATCTGCGAACCTCCGAAGTTTAAGCTTCATCCAGCAATTGCAGAGGAGATAGATCCAATGGGAGCTCATTCCCTAATTCCTCCGAGGGTATTGTTGATCAACGACATCCGAGCCTTCTATCATTGCACAATTCAACAGCTAGGGACATTGGAAATGAATAAAGCATATGAGAAACTCTGTGAAGCCGAGAATCTGAAGCTAGAACATAAGCACCTAGAAGTCAAGGGTTTGACTCATATCATGCATATGCCACAGAACTTTCAAATTAAGTGGATTAGGTTTGTTTTGAGCCGTGTTCACGACATGCATCTATGGTTGGAGCAACTAGTAAAGATTACCAAGACAATGGTACACTGTGTTACAGGGTATCCTATGCTTGACAAGTCTAAAGCTACCAAAACCCTACCCCGGGATGACCTAACTAAGAAGACTCTTGCCGAGTGGGACGGAAGAGGCATGAGATTAAATGGAGTTACAGACATGGAATTGAAGTTTGGGATTCATGTGATTGGGCACAAAATCTACAGTTCTAGCCGACCAAACAGCGTACCATGTCAGGCTGTGGACTTGGAATACAAAGTGGTCAAGAACAACCTCTCATTCGACCTTGCCGAGTTGCAACTCATCCAATTGAGTAAGAACATGGAAAGCATCCGGGCATCAAAGACCAATCCATGTAAGTTTGGTTCACTTCTGGTCTGCATATTCTTTTATATTCAGAAGTTTCTCCCTTTCAAAGGCACAGTTGTTTGGAAGGACAGACCCATAGTGTATCAGATAAATGATTTCATAGTAGAATTAGGAGACAATTTTGAGAGCATCATGGATGCATATCTTGAGGAATTCAGACAGAAGATGCAAAATAGGTATAGAATTCCTAAACAATTGGTTGAAGACTACAAAGATGATGTTTGCTTCCTAGTTGACTGTGATAAAGTATACATTCAGGCAGTCAAACCTAGGGTTGCATGGGTAAAACCTCTTGCATATGAGGTTAACATAGATGAGACCAAAGACATCATTGAGGCTCTTGTGAATGAGCCTGTTGATCCAAAAGCACCAAACTTTGGTACCTATGAAGAAGCCAAGAGCAGAATTTCATTGGAAATTGAGATTCCTAAGATCTTGAAAAGAGGAAAGAAGAGGTTAGAGGAGTTTGGAAAGAAACATGGCAAAACTTCAGACTCTCCTCCTATCTCTAAAAGCAAAGAAGATGAAGTTAAGATAGAAAATGATGAACCTGAAAAGGAAGAGTAAGAGATAGAAACTGAACCTCCTAAGAAGAAGAAGAAGGTAACCCCCAAGCAGAAATCAAAGATCTCTACCCCTGTCATCACTAAAAGAAGATCCAGAAGGAAACTTATATTGCCTAAGGAAGAGGAAGAAGAAGATACAGTCATATTTGAAGGGAGTCAAGGATTTTACTTGCTGCGCGGAAATCTCATGAAGGCGAGGATAAAAATCCTGGGTAGGGGGCGGATTTCGCCCCTACCCAAGGATTCCAACATTAGCACTTCAACAACTTCCCTCTCCCCTATTCATTGCAAGATTCTCAAGGCTTAGCCCTACAATCATTTCAACTCGCATCATTTCATCCAAAAGGCCGAATTGTCTAAGTTCCTTTTAGAGGGCGGAAATCTGACAGCTGCAAGGATAAAATCCTCGGCAGGGGGCAGATTCCACCCCTGACCGAGGATTCCAACATACAACCCGCTTCCCTATACTTGGCCACCTTTGCTCCGCTCAAGCCTAAACTCAAGTGCAGATTTCAAAGGTAATTGCTTGTTGATTTAAGTCTTCTTGGCTAAAGTGCAAGCATCCATACTCATCCACCCCTCAAGACCTGACTCTAAGACACCTCATGCTCAAATTGAAGCCCGTGGGCTTGATCGATTTTCAAACACCCCCGACTCCTTAAACTCATCAAACTCAGTCTTACTCCCTACCATGGCCCGAAGACTTGAAATTGTTGCCATCTAAGACCCTAATGACCACCTAAAACCAACTACTCCTACCGCCAAAGCAAAACGAGGGGGTCCCCGTTTGCAATGAGGCGATGATGTGAAAACCTCACAACATGACTCCCTCTTTCGCTAGTAGGTTTAGGTAGTAGAGCGAGTTTGGCAATGATTCGGATTTTTAGAAGGCCTTCCTGAAGTATCAAGTGTGAAATTTGAGCAAAATGGCAATATTTGACTAGTTGTCAAATTTGGGAAAATTTGACAAAATTTGGCAAAGTGTCAAAAAGGGAAAATCAAGAAAATTTGGCAAGTCTGGAAATGAGAAATTAAAGAAAAAATTTTGAGCCAAAGATGTGTAAATTTGCCTGCATAATTCATCTTAGGAGGGAAATAAAAAAGAAAAATTATTGAGAAATTTAGAGTAATATTTCCCCCTTTGTGTTGACACATAGAGAGGTGGATTCCACAAACTTTTTCGGCGATTTGCAACATAGAGGAGTGGATTCCACCAACTTTTATGACGATTTGCCACATAGAGGAGTGGATTCCACCTCCTTATGTGGCAAGGGAAGGAAGACATGTCTTATTAGGAGGAGGAAGCACCTCTTCGTCCTAAATGGGTAAAGGAAGGAAGAGATAATGCAAGAGAGGGAAGGTAGGAAGCTTTGGCCAAACACAAACTCCCCCTCTATCAGGTTTGAATGGCCTTAAAAAGATAAGACCTGGATCAAAGATCGAAGCATAGGCCCTAACCTCACATTGTGTGTCATTTGGCCAATCAGTTGGGCCCTCTCTCAAACCCATTGGCTTAGGTATCAATAAAATAAACCTAAATTCAAACATGAAGGCTCAAAACCCTAGGGAATAAGGTCCTATACCTGAAACGTGTGACCTTGGGCCCATGAGCAACACTTAAAAGACAATATAAACAGCCCCTAGGCATAACGTGTGGGCCTGGTCTAATTAGACCAGACCATGATTCGATAAGATTTGGGCTAAATTGGGACCCCAAAGGCTAACTTATATGCCTACAAGGGTCTATATCTGAATAGTCAACCCCTTAATGTGGATTATGGGCCATAAAATTGTAAAATGTGGGCTTAAATTTCGAACTAAGGAGTCCTGAGATGTAACATGTGGCCCTGATTGGATAAATCAGACCCTCAACATGTAGCGTGTGGGCCAAATAAGTTACAAATTTGGCCTAAAATCATGGTGTATAGCCCTTACTTGCAAATAAGGCCAGTCGTAAATGAAACGTATGGCTTTCAAAGCCCTAAATCTGGCCCCCTTAGCATGAAACATCTTGGCTGAGGTCTAAATCAGACTTAAAATGAAATATGTCAGCTCTTGTCTTGTAACGTGTGGCCTTGAGTTCAGCAGCCAGGCCTAAAACATATTCATTGGGAATATGAACTATTAAGGCAACATGTTACATTTAGGCCTTAACTTAAGACTCAATTATGTAGCATATGGCCTCAAATATGGAATGTATGGCCCAAAATAAAGTTGAGGCCTTAAAACAAATAAACAAGCCCCTATTGTGAAACGTGTGGGCCTGGACCAGGCATAATTTCGAATGAGAATTGGCTTAAAATTGGCCTCACTTCCTAGCGTGTGGCCCTATCTCCAGATGTGTGGCCTAATTGGGCATAAACTCGATACAAGGCAGATCTTAATTCAAATAAGACCCGCCCTAAATCTGAGCCTTATCAAAACATGGGCCTAAGTCCTAATTCAAGGGTTCATTTATGTAGCGTGTGGTCCATTTGGGCCCCAATATCCTGGCGTGTAGGCCTAATTAGGTCCTAAACTCAAACGTATAGGCCTTAATAAGGCCCTAATTCCCAACATGTGAGCTGAAATTTGATAGGCTTGGCTCCAAATCAACAACGTATGGCCTCAATCCTAGCATGTAGGCCTGGAACTCAATGATGTGGCCTTAAATTTAATAACACAGACCCTAAATCTGATCGTATGATGCCACGAATTCAATGTGAAGGCCTCAAATTTAATAGACCATCAAAATATTGAGTGCTTAAATTCAATTTTGCAAGGCCAAGTCGGCCTAGGTGAGGAGATATATCTTTTCCATTTGATTGCCCTATAAAAAGAGACCAATTCCTTATATTGTCACCTCAGATCAACTACAAGGCAATTCGAAACAGGAGTAGAGCAGATCAGTCATCAACCATTGTTGAATTTACAAGATCAAGAGTGTAATGGCCCCACTTTCATGAGCATCTTAGTTCAAGAGATTGGCCTATTTCCTGACCCTTGTAGGTTAATTAGTTGGATAGAGGGTCTCAATTGGTCGAGCCAAGGGCTATTTTCCTACTCCAGTGGTCAGGGATGTTCAGGGTTGCTCGTCGTTTGAGTTAGATTGACACACTTACTATTTATAGTAAGTTACTATTTCGGGAAAATCAGGGTTACTATTCTGAGCAAGGGACCTGCCTGAACAGTTGGTAGTAGCAAGGAGTTGTAGGGAGTTTGGCAGAGCTTTCAGTTTGGGACTTACTATTTATAGTAAGTCAATTTTAGGGCCAGTGCTATTTTTGGCAGGGCATCCTTGGCGTCTAACTCAGGCAATGAGCACCTAGATTTGGAGTGAGTCCCTCAAGGAATTTAATAAGCTATTAAAGTCATTAGTAATCATTAATTAAGTTCCATTTAATTAAGCTCAAATATTAAAAGTTTATATTATAAAGTGGGCTCGAGTGCATTAATTGTTTATTTAATTATAAAGTAACTTGGTGCTTATATTTGGAGGGGGATATAATAAACCATTACATTTCAAATATGTCAACAAAAGCAAATACTTTCAATTGCCTAAGTTATGCTTTAAGTTATGCAAAGTGTAATATGGAAGCTACTAGCCGATTTACTTTGGAAGATATAAATGCATTCAAGGCATGGATCGAAGGATTCTATTGTGCATTGGATTTTGTGAATTTGTGAATGGTTTTGAGACAAGGGTTTCAGAAGGAAGAGCTTGAGAAATTGTGAATTTCTACAACTGTTGTACGCTCTGAACTGGTGAAACTATCCAATGAAATTGTGCTTGGAGGTGGCATCAATTCAGTGCCATCCATTGTTATAAATTGAGGATGTCTTGAAAAGAGGTTCCAGCATTTTATTACAGTTATAATTGACAAAGTTTGGGACTATTATTAATTGCAGACTGCATAATCTATGAGGGTCTGCGTTTTGTAATTGGGGTCAGCATATCACTAAGGGGGGCTGCGTTTGAGAATTGAGAGCTGTCATTCATCATTCGCCGGCCGTGGCTAATGTTTATAGGGCCGCGTCCCAATTTCTTGACAGCGTATATTGAGGTTGGGAAGCACGTGGTGGCACTAGAGAGTCATCATCAGCTACGGGCAGCGGCCAGGGAATAGAAGCTGCAGTTGGTAATTAGGAGCAGCGGTTGATACATTGAGGCACGATTTGGATTAAGGGTGCCAACAATTCAGAATTCAGGCCTAGGCATTAGCAATGTCACTTCTCAGAAGGCTGCAACTTCAAATTTGAATGTCTATTTGAATTTACATTGCTGCTACAGGTTCATTATAATTTTTTTAAATAATTTCCACATGCATTATATTGTTTTGTAGGCATTTCTTTGCTGAAAGAATTAAAGTGAGTTGCTAATGAATAAATTAGTTTGAATTAGTCTTTGCAGCATTGTTATTTGTAATTCCATATTTGGTCAAAAATCATTAAAAGCATATATTTCAAAAACCAAAAAGGTGTTAAACTTTGCAAATATCAAACAAGAAACAGAGTTTGCATGCAAAGCGTTTGACAAAATGCCAAACATCCAAAATTCAAAACAAATCCAATGTTTGTCAGAGTTAGAACCACAACCACAGGAGGGATTCGAACTGCAAGCCTTAGCAACACTAAATCCGGACTTGGCAAATCATAAATTCAACAAAATCGAAGTACTATGAGGCTGCAAATTTCAAATCTGGGTGCAACCATCAGAGAAAATCAGACCTTCTAACTTGCAGTCCTGGGAACAACAATCCAGATTTTGACATCATACAAGGATAAGCTTGAAGGGGGGCATTGAGGAATCATCAAATCGGCCCTTTAGCAGCCCCTGCCCATTAAATCTGGGCTGTAAACACTGTAATTTTCAAGAAAATCAGAGCATAAGAGGGCTGTGAATTGCAAATCTGGGCACAAAATCAGGGTTTAGAGAAGTGAATCATATCCGATTAAGCCCTAATTACAAAACATTGAAGTTATTCAAGTTTAAGGGCGAGAGGTCAGGACCTTGTGGAGAAAAACTAATTATGAAAGGACTAACTCTTCATAGACATGTAGGTATAAACTCAGAATTTTCCATCAGCAGCGAGGTAAATCAGTCTTTGTGATGTTTTCATGATGCCTTCAGTGCTATCGAAGTATAGTTTAGCAAGTTTTTTTTATATTAAAAGATTAGAGGATAATGAAAATTTTGCAAATTTAACCTCTGATTTCAATCAAATTTTCACATGTTCAAATTCATTGGTAATCTTACAATGTGAAAGTTCCCTAAGTAATGGCTTGTGAGAGACATTGTTACTAACATGAATTTAAAATATGAAAATCTAATATATGATGTGGTATGACAAGACGAACATGGCTAGAGCTAAGGATCTAAAATCTAAAGACAAAAGCCTAAAAGGCTAAGAATGGAGAGAATGGCAGGGATTTCAAGCAAGCTACAGCATGAAGGTTTCATACAACAGCAAGCTATAGATCAAGACATCATCAAGATTTAAAGCCAAGGAAAGATTCAAGACAAGAACCATTCAGGGAGAAGATTTCCAAAAGGTGGAGAAGATGAAGAAAATTCAAGAAGAGGAAGCAATAGAGAATATGAGTCATCACAATTGAAGGCTTAACAATGATTTCTCAATAGCAAATAAGAGGTATTTATCAAATTCCTAGATGAGCATGCTGAGGTGGCAGCCATATCCTCGACCAATGAAAATGTATCAAGTGTCCTAGTGGAAAAACTTCACCATACTGTATCCAGATTCATTGGATCTATCAAAAGAGAAAAAAGATAGAGAAAATGAATATTCTCAAAGATGGCTTGGTGTAAATACATGTGACATCATCTTATTGGTCCATTAAATGGTGGCTTCTTCTACAAGTTTTCTTCTTCTTCAAGCTTCTACCTAACATCTCTTCTCATTGGCCCAAAAAATGTTGTAATTATTTCATCGGCCCATTTGTTGTTGTATCTTATCCAGTGGTTAAGCCCAATCTATTTTCTTATTGGCCCATGAAGGCAATGTAATTTTTCTATTGGCCCACATGGTGGTGTTTAATTATAATTGGGTGGGCATTTAATCTTTGTTTAATTATAATTGGGTAGGCATTTAATCTTTGTCAGTGTTACCCGGGGACGCGTCCCCAGCCTAAAACCCGTCGTTTCCGAAACGGGGACATTTCCGGGATGGGGGGGCGGCTGGGGGACGTCTCCACCCCATTATTATGCATAATAGACTATAGTTATTACATATTGAGTATTCAATCAGTTACTATTTCAAAATGGCATTGAAATGTTGTATATTAAGGTTCTATGATGTTTAAATGGCATGCTTTGTCCATATTTTCATATGAAAGTAATGTATATTTGCAAATTTCCTTATATATTTGAAAATTTTCCTATATTTATAGCCGTCCCCTTTGCCATCCCCTACCGTCCCCAAAATTGGCAAAAATATTTGCCATCCCAGAAACCCGTCCCCATCCCGGAAACTCGGGGTAACACTGATATTTGTAGCTATGGTTATGAAAACCCTAATTAGGCCTTATGTGGATTAAATTTTGGCCCTTGATTTCAAATCAATCTTCGTCATTCATTGTAATTGAGCCCCTATATAAAGGTTTTCTCTCTTCATTTGTAACAGAGTTATGTTGGAGAAATGTTGCCAAAATACTACTAAAATTGTTCTTTATTCATTGTTGTGCTTGCATGGTGGATATATATGATCATTTTGGAGTATTGCATGGTTCTTTGCATCTCTCACTTAGATTAAGATTTCATTTTATGTTGAATAGAAGTAGAAGTAGATGGTTGGAAAATATTGTTGAATGGTGATTAGCGGTGAAGCAGTGTCCATACTTTTTGGTACTTGTTGATTGAAAGTAACAATGCAAGGTAAGTCTGGGCCTAAATTGCAAGTGTTTAACTTCTATTGGCGATGTTCGTTTAGATTGCGCCTTCATAGGGTATTTGGATGAATATTGACAATGTGAAAATCCTTCTTGCATCCTTAGAAGCTAGCACCCTCCTATGCCTAGTTGACACCGTGAAGCAAAGACTAGTTAGAGGCTCATCAACATTATCTTACATTCCTAGAGTTAGATAGAATTCCTAAACCCTTTCCTTTGCAAGTTGTTTGGTTGGAAATGATTGGAAGAAGTTGAAATAGTTGATATCCATTGAATGAGCCGCGTAAGTCCCTTTGTGATAACCAACATATCACATCATTAAAACTGAGTGAAAGTCCACCGTAAGAAGGAACCTTGAGGTTTTCTCATTTGATCAAACAATCCATATATATTGTTTAGCATATGAGCATCCTTATTCAAGAGACGATTGAGTATTTGGTGTTTCACTTTGAAACATTGGGTATTTGATTTTGTATGTTGTAGTGGAACAAAACTCACAAATCTCACTTCAAGGGGGTGCTAGATGTTGTGAGGTTTTCGCACCATCGCCCCATTGCAAATGGGGATGCCCTCTTTTTGCTTTAGCAGTAGTAGTTGTCTTAGGGTGTTCTTTAGTTGGTGGCAGTTTCAAGTCTTCAAGCCTTTGAATGAATTGAGTAAGTCAATCAAGGATCAAAATCAGTCGAGTACCTAGGCTTGAGTTTGAGAAAGTGCATGATTAGGATGGATAGATGAGGGCATTAGAGCTCAATTCAACCAAGTCCAACCAATAGACAAGCATCCCTTGCATGTTCACCTTGAGAATTAACTAAGTTTGGGGATAACATGTTACATGGGAAATAATCCTCAGGGCAAGGCAGGGCAGGGCAAAATCCGCCTGCCCTTGAGGATTCAAGAATCCTCTCCCCCCTTAATTTCCGCCATGTCTTCATAGGGATAAATGCACAATTTGAACCTGCAATGCCAAGGAAAAGGTGATTAAAAGTGGGAAAACAATGATGAGATTGATAGATTGAGAGACCACCGAATGCAAGAATCGAGTGAAAGTGAGTTTGAAAAGTGAGGAGGAAATTCCTTGAAGGGTGGTGGATTCTGCCGCCCAACAAGGAATTAGGAATCCTTGAACGCCTCTAAAATCCGCCTTGTATTCATAAGGGCCAAAACTTGCATCAGGTCTCCAATTTTGAAAAAGAATAGAAGAAAATGATGAGTTGTGATATATGGACATAAGAATTGAGGGTGAATTTGACCAAAGAAATTATGGATATTCCTTGAAAGATGGCGGATTCCGCCATCCCCCAAGGATACATTATCCTCTGGTGCACCTAAATTTCGCCCAGCTATGAGAGCAAATCCTCATACACCACTGAAATCCGCTTTAGACTATTAATGATTAGAGACTTATCTTGGGTCTCCAAGTTGCACGATGAGAAAGAAGGAAAATATGGAGTAATGAAATGTGGATAGCAAGAAGAAAAATCAGATTGATTAATCGGGCTAAAGGCCAAGTCAAGGGAAGAGGAGTTAAATGAAGTTGAACATAAGAAAGAGGATTCCTTGAGGGATGGCGGATTTCGCCATCCCCCAAGGATAAATTATCCTCTCCCATGTAACATTTCCGCCCCTCTACATCAAGGATCGGCTAAGAATCAATAGCAGCGATTTTGTTAAAAGAGGATCAAACATTTAGAATTGTCATTTTACCTCAGCAAGGTTGGCCTAGATGGCTAAATCAATTAAATAAATGTTTTTCATTGGCTAATTAAAGCTAAGTCGGCCTATGTGGAAGATTGTGCCTCTTCAAATACATCGCCTATATATGGAAATAAGACAAGTTCATTTCAACATCAATCCAAGGTAAATTTCACTCTGCAAATTGGCAGCGAGTTACTCTCTAATTAACAATGAAATTTTCATGAGGCAGCGATCTGTGTGAAGTATACAACAAGGGAGAGTGAATTCTCTTGAAGAGTTGCCAATGCCAGCAGCTTTCCTTCAAAATCTGAGATAAGGAGGGTGAGATAGTAACATCTGGGCATATTTTGAATTGCAAACTTAGTTGTTTCCCAGATTTCAAGTTGTAAAATCAAGTTTATTTCGGATTGTAAAAGGATAGAGAGACTTAATTTTGAACTTGAGAAATCCATTTTGTTTGATGTTAATGTGATTTCATTTCATGAAGTTTTGAGGTTTCTTTCATGTTTGCTCATCACTTCATGAACTTTATGCAATTTCTCTTTGTTTTGCAAGGTAAGTTGTTGAGGAAGAGGCTAGAAGAACAAGGAGATATTCAAGACTTCAAGCGGATGCCTCAAGCTCAAGCTCGAAGATTTCAAATGAGAAGGTTCAAAATCAGATCACCAAAGTGCAAATTCAAGATCAAGATGGAGTTCATGGAGAAAGAATAAATTTGCAAACCAACAAGAAAAATCAGAGAAATTTTCATCAACTTGAATTTCCTTCGGAAATCCAAGTTTGCTTTGAAAGGATCCAGCTACATGGAGGACTTCATCACTTCAAGAAGTTCAAGTGTCCAATTTACAAGAACAACCAAGTTTAAATCATGGCAATAGGAAAATTTCCAAGAACGAAGATGGAGAAATTTTGAGAAGATGAAGCAATTTGGGAATATGCCATCACAATTGAAGGCTTGATAATGTTGAGTATCAAGAGATATTTTCTCATCACCAAAGAATTGATCAAGTCTACAAGATAAGGATGCTAAGGTGGCGCCCACTTGTCTTCTACCAATCAAAAAATTTCGGTCACACGTGTCCAAGCACATTCAATCATATTATGCCAAGTGTACAATTTTCTCACTGGCTCTCAAAGGCATTGTAATTTTCTTATTGGCCCACAGACTAGTGCCTTCATGTAATTGGAAGATAGGGCGGCAACCCTAATTAGGGTTTGTAAGGATAAATCTTGGCCCTTGATCTTGAATTGATCTTGGCCCTTCATTATTGAGCAACAATAAAAGGCCAAGGCTTTCTCATTTGTAATAGTTAGTTAGATAGTTAACTAGTAGTAGAAGTAGACTAGGAGACTTGATGAAATTTTGTCATAATGTGTTATCAAATAATCAAAGTGATTGATGATTCATTGTTGGTTTTTATGGTGGATTACTTAATGTTGCTTTGTAGTGTTGCATGGTTTCTTCAATTCCTCAAGTAGATTTGATTTCATGTTGATTAGTAGTGTTTAGTTGAATAGAAGTGATTTTGGATGTTTCTTTGGTGAACTCACTTAGACCATACCACTAGCTTCTTGTTGATTGTAAGTTTGCCTTGCGTGGTCAATTGGCATTTATATGAACTTAACTTCGATTATTGTTTGCACATTGATATGCATCGATGGATGGTATTGATGGAATGGCGGTAGTTTGAACATCTTGCATTTACCCTAGGAATCGCACTAGCTTGATTGATGTCGATGGCTAAATTAAGTCTAGTAGAGTCAAAAAGACATCCATAATTTCTTGCATTCTAAAAGTAGATTAGATTCTCTAAACCCTTTCCTTGAAGTTGTTTGGTTGGAGGAAGTTAAAGTCAAGTTGATATCCATTGAATGAACAATGTAAGTCCCTTTGTGATAACCAGCATATCACATCATTAAAACTAAGTGAAAGTCCACAATAGGAAGGAATCTTGAGGTTGTCTCATTTGATCACACAATCCATATACATCGTTTACCATATGAGCATCCTTATTCAAAAGAGAGTTGGAGATTTGGTGTTTCATCTCGAAATACTAAGTATTCGATTTGGTATGTTGAAGTGGAACAAAACTCACATCAACAGTACCCAAAGTCTTCACTGCTCGCTTGCCCATTGTCACTTTTTTGGCACCTGTTCTTCATGCTTTTAGTTTGTGATTCATAAAAATCAACAATCCAATCCATGATAATGCTGTTTAATAGAAGAGGTAGGGCATTGCCATTCAAACAAACTATATTCAAATAGTGAGGACCATAGAACTTTAAGATGTATTCATATCGTTTTGTTAAAAGTTGTTCAGTGGAACCCTGAAAATCATTTTTCATTTGTGACCTCGGTGTTTCTCAAAGAATTTGAAAAAAAAACTTATGTGGAAAATCTGTTTATCTACAACTTCTCACACTATTTTTCATCACATTGCTCTTGCAGCTGCTATGATTCGAGTATAACTCACCGACAGAAGATATTACTGAAGCATCCAAAGATGCATTAGTACTAAAGATTAGATGCAATTTAACTTTCTAATATTTCATATTTGCAATTACAAATGTCAATCCCTCTGGCCTGCCACACTGCTCACTGTTTGTCCTAATTTGATTTTATTTCTCATAGGCTCAATGAACCCTGAGACTGAACTTCAGTATCAAACCACACATTTACTGCACCATGTATCTATACGTGTAACATGCATGTCAAATAATGTCATGTGAATGTCCAATTATCATCAAATGCTAAAAAATATTAGGACGAAACTCAGATATCAACATGTGTGCATGTGTAAAACACTTCCATATTCTAACAGTTATGTCGAGCATTGTAATCTACAATGAAATGAAATACTGCCGCCAACAAAATCTGACTATATCTTTTATAAAAGATGAAAAGCATGCAAGAATGCACTTAAGAATGTCAATTCAACTAGATCGGTTGCTAAAAACAAAATGATATCCACCCAACTAATCCCCTGTGGACACTAATAGTGTTATTTCATTGACATTATTGTTTAAATAAAACCATCCAGACCCCATATTTATTTTATAAAAATGTAATTTTTTTTAAAAGAATGCACATATGCACACACAAAATATGAATGACACACATCATATGAAAACAATTAAAAACTGCACGTATGCATACACACAAAATATGAATGACATACATCATATGAAAACAATTATGCCAGGACAGTAAAGGTAAGTATGAAAATCCTGGAAACATTTAAACTAGTGAAACATGGGGACATGTCCCCACCCCCCAATTTCATGTCATTTCGAGGAGAGGGACATCCCTGGGACGTGGGGACAAGACATCCCCAGCCAAATTGCTGCCACAGCCAGGACGTCGGAGACAGCAAGGATGGCAGGACGTTCCCAGGACATCCTAGGGACTACCAGGAGTCCCCTGACTGTCCCAAGGACGCCTAGGAGTCTCCGATAGCCCCCACTTAGAAACTTGGTCCTTAGGCAAAAAATGGTGAAAATTTTGTGGAAATGGCATTCATAATGAAGATTTGTGAGGCTTTGGAGACCTTATTTGTGCTTGTTGGCGGGGGCTCCACACCTTGCTCCGCCCAATATTGCAACAAGGGTGCTGCCCCTTGACCCTACTAGGGGCTCTACCCCTAGACCCCCCACAAGGGGTGCATCCCCTTGACCCCAAACCTCCACCCAACATTCTTATTGTTTAAGCAATCATTTCCATGTTTTTATGTTTATTAGTTTAAACTTTAAAACTTTAAATTTTACTTAGTATGCCAAATTTTCATTTGCAATTCTTATACTTATTCTTGGTTTGCACTTTGCTCCCAAAGTTCCAAAACCCTTCCCACCATTACTAATGTTCAAATTTCAATGCAATCATTTTCGTGTTTTTAATGTTTATTAGTGTAAACTTTACATAATGTGGTAAAGTTTCATTTACAGTTCTTATACTTATTCCTTACACATCTTTTTATAGCTAATCTTTCAAGTAATATATGTATTTGCATCACCCCTCCTACGCTCCCCACTGCCCCCAAACTTAGGCCCTTGGTCCCCCATCCCCCCATTAAGAAACTTGATGTGACATTGATTTAAACAAAATTTCAAATATGCTGACGAAAATATTTGGTGATTCTGAAGTACACTTGCAAAGAAATTTGTGCCTGTATTTGTGTATGTTGGACGGACTTGTAAGTTTATGGATTTAGTTTCATTATATGTTTGTATCTCATATTGGTATGACAACTTCGTCTACCACATTTGTTTCTTAGCAATTTCTTTTACCATTACAATGATGAGTGATTATTTCCTCATCAGAAATGCCAAATGCTCCTTGCTACCAGCGCTTTTGTCAATCCAATATGTGTGATACAGCTTCCCTTAAAGATCGGATGATTCTTTCTATCATTATGTTATTAAATTTACAGGTTCCTTAGAAAGAAAAGTGAAAAGTAAATAATATAGCACGCACATGAGAAGGAATCAATATGACACCTTTGATACCAAAGTTAGGCATAGGCACATGGCACATCAATGGTAACAAAAGAAACCAGAAAATGTCAATAATGTCCCCTTTCTTGAAATCAAGCCAAGTTGCAACCCAAAACACCCATCATACGATTTTCCATGGGTTTTGAGAATCTTGCACTATGGAAATGGAATAAAATTATAATAAATAGCCAACAATGCCTTAAGTAAAATGAATATATACAATAAGTTCTCTTTTTTTTTGGACTACATGAATTGGTAAGCCCCCTGATAGCCTACAGTGCCGGATAAACTTTTTAATGTGAACAGTACTGCTGGCACGACACATCCTCCAGTACCACATGGGAGGGGGTGAGTCCAGACCATGTGACCTTGTGCCTACCACAAGAAGCATTCACCAATCGATCAAGGCCCCAAGCACCTAAAATAAGTTCTCTTATAATAGTCAATTTATTTCTGGAGGCGAGGATTGCTTTGGCAACGTCAATGCTCACATGGAAGCTTTCATAGCAGTTAGCACCATTCCTCAATGATCTGGGCAGCTCTCACAGTGCCATCATTAATATTATAAGTGGCTAGCATAAGCAGGCTGACTGGTAGGGTTAGCAGGTTTGAGTATAGCAGATTATTTTTGACATAAATGCATGGCAATTCAATGGGTTACTGTTGGTCAAGGTTATGCTGCTCATATTTAATTCCTGCGGTTCATATGAATGATCAATATGGACCGTGGCTGGTCGCTGACCAAGGTGATGCTGCTTACATTTTATACCTGCAATTCATATGCATGATCGATATGGAGTGTGGCTGCTTGCTGCTCAAGGTTGTGATGTTCATCCATAGTTAATAACACCATTTATACTACCTGTTGTGAAGTCTTTCACAAATCGCCCCAATTCTTGGGGACCCCCCTTTTTTTAAGCTTCGATTGGAGAGTTGTTGAAAATTAGACTTCCCCTTTGGCTTTGAAATCTGATCCTTGTTTGATGAATTAGGGAGTGGCAAGGTTGAAATTGGATTGGCACACATGCTGGGCGGAATTGTCCAACCCCTTGGACATTTCCACCATGAGAACATAGACCAGCGTTCTTTCTTCCCCCCCAATTTCATCTTCTTGGCCTTTGATGATAGGCATTTTGGACTCATAAAGGCTTCAATTTGGATGACAAACCATGTTTGATATGAAGCAGGGGCTATGTTTAATGATTTAAGTATTGGAGTGAAATTCTGGAGATGACATTGTCCAATGACTGGGCGGATTCCGCCCAGCCATTGTACATGATGTCCATTGTGCTTTGGATTTCCGCCCAACCTAGTGGCGAGTCAAGTTAGATGGTGAGAGGTTTGAAGGAAAGTTGAGTTTAGTTTGGAATGGTTGATGGCATTTTGATGGCAAGAGGAAGTGGTTGAAGACCGAGTTTGGGAAGATGCCTATGCTGGGCGGAAATGTCCAACCCCTTGGACAATTCCGCCAATGGGGCTAGGAACCAGCCCTTACTCCTTCCATGGACTTCTCCCTCTTGGCCATAGTGGTGATGACTTCCCAAGCTTAGAAGCATGTTGATATGTGACCGGGAGCATTTGATATTTGATGTGTTGAAGTGGACTGTTTTGGAGAATGGAGGTGTCCAAGGTCTGGGGGGATTCCGCCCAGCCCTTGGACAGGCTGTCCACGACACCCCTAATTTCCGCCAACCCTCTAGAGGGTAAAGACCAGGCAGATCCGATGGAGGTTCCTTGACTGAGGTTCGTTTGATGTTTGAGGTGGGAGAGAGCAATGTTTTAATGATTGGTGTGTTGAAGTGAAGGACTGAAAATGGAGGTGTCCAAGGTCTGGGCAGATTCCGCCTAGCCCTTGGACATGGTGTCCATGATGCCCCTAATTTCCGCCAGCCTAGTGGAGGTAAGAACAAATCAGATTGGAGGGATAGTAGAGAGTGGAGGTCGGTCTTGAGGGATGGATGACATCTCCTCCAAAGGGAATTCTTCCCTTGGGCGGAAATGTCCATCCCCTTGGACATTTCCGCCCACTCCACTCTTCCCCCCTTGGCTTAGGAGACTTGGAAGTTGGCCTCCCCTTGGTGTTGACCCCTTGCAATGTGAAGGCGGCCCATTAAACAAAAACAAACAACACAGATTTAAATGCAAAGTCGTCCCTATTTGAGGGGCAAAAATTAAATGTTTTATAGCAAGGTTTTAAATGCAAGTCGGCCCCTTTAGGGAAATTGATAAAAGTATATAAGAGGGAGAAGTTTTGACTCCATTTCACACCAAACACATGTGAATTTTCTCTCATCAAAGGTAGATTATACTGGCTGTAGCAGATTTAAAGGAAGAGACAAAGTGAAGGCCTAGAGGCATCCTCCTAGCATTTCAAGTGGAGAAGGGCTGGTCTGATTTTCATAACAGGCAGGAGATCATTCGAATTCCAGCAGGCCTAGAGAAATCTGGAAAATCTTCCCCTTTTAACTTGGAAATCTCAAGTGCAGGTCTGATTCTGACTTGTTTATTCCATATTGGAGGTCATAATCATGTTTAGAAGATGGTGTATTCTCCTCATCTACCTCAAACTCCATTTTCATGACTAATTTTCTGCAATTTGGTTAGAATTTTATAATTTTCGAATCTGGAAGTAATCATAACTGAAAACTAAAAACGAATCAAAACTCTTTGATCTAAGTCAATCTGGAAATGGTTAGGCATTTGAAAGGCAATTTCAATTGATAGGCTGAAGTTTTGCGGGGTCTTGTCTCCTTTCTTAAATACTTTAATCGTCTAATTAATGTTTGGTGTGTGCTGCAGAAGGGAAGGTGATGGATCCTACATCCGCGAAGGCCC
>MU227335.1:1689498-1700321 GCA_018584345.1 Thuja plicata | reverse complement strand
TAGGGATCTATATACTAGGCCACTAGCATCCTAGCGGCTTGTTAGGAAGCCTTGTGTGGTAATCTAGTCCAATTTCCCTTGAATCATTGCATCTATGGAGGTAGCGTCGCTGGCAAGCTTTCATTAGGTTTGATCCCCGTACATTTGCTAATCTTTCCATTCCATAGGAGTAGTAGCAAAGCAGTGAGTAGTTTAGTAGTGAGAGCTTTGATGAGCGAAGTTGGAAGTGATATAAATTAAGGAAGATAGATCTATTGAGTATACATTGCAAAGCTAAGTCCCATCATCATCATAGTAAGAATTTGGTATCCTTGAATGAACAACGTAAGCCCGCCTAAGTGATTAACCAACAAATCACATTAATATAACTGAGTTAGGATCCACAAGTGTAAGGAACCTTGGAGTTTTCTCATGTCCTTCATGAGTAAATACTTTTCAAGAGAGGGTTTGAGTGTTTGATATCCTGTATCAAGTGTTCAATTCCTATATGTTATGTAGTGGTACAAAACTCACATCAACACTACCTTTCTAACTACTAAGATTTTTCTTAGAATCTACAATCCGGCTTGTAGAGCAAAAACTGCCTTGTGAATAGAGATGCAATGTATTTGGGTCGCTTCACCAGAGCTGAGTATTAAGAGTGTTTTATATTGTAAAATTGATGATCTATAATAGCTGCATCAATAATTCCATTTTTACAACAGCATGACAAGTCAGGTTATATGTGGAGCTAACCCTTGGAAAATATTAAAATAAATAAATATCAGAAATATTGCAATATCTTCATTTAAAAGACAATGTAGTGAAAGCAAAAACACTAAAAAGTAAAAAAGCAAAAGATTCGCAAGAAAGTGTGTTTCGATTTTTCTCTATCCACCATAGAATATAATGTCCTCGACGTGTACCCAAAATACAGGACCTGTCGACTCTAAATTAATGAAAACAAAATCGCAGTTCCTACATCCTGTAGGTTGCAAACATTAAACACAAAAGGAGGCAATTTCAAGAACATTTCCACCAAGTACATATACGACAAACATATATTACTTTCTAAGTTACTTCAAAACAACACAAAGCACCAATTAAATTTGTTGTCTTGAACCTAACAAAAATTTGCATAAATGCAAAAGGAAATCGATTATTCCATTTATTCATGTTGTCATGTAAAAAAGAGCAGGTACAGTCCAAGGATATAGAAGAGGCAGAAAGCACCTCAAGTTTCTATCTACAACTATCAGTCATTTTTAATGTGTCTTACAACATCAGATGATTAGACAGATCTTTCAAGTGAATAGCCTTGTTTTGACTGAGGCATTCTCTTCTGGGGAAAAACACCACAGATGAATATGTCATCATAAGAAACTTTTACCAGTAGAAAAAGCACTTGAAACTGAGGAATATAAAGAATTGGATATTTGGAAATTAGATTTTTATAACAAAAAGAAATGATCGACAGATGTCTCCTAATATGATAGTGTACCTTACTTTTCTTTTACCTAATATAACTGTAGTAGTATTTAAGACTTCAGAGAACCCCACCACTACAAAGTGGTAAGGTGTTATAAACAACTTCCTTAAAATCAGAGTGGTGTATAGTTTATTTCTTAAGTTTTCAGCAACATAACTAGATTAAAAACTACAACATGCATACAAAACTCTGGGATATCAAGGAACTCGCTGCATGATCAACAGCCTTGATTCACTAAATACTTGGTTAATTCAAAATTGGCATATGCCTATACTCATTAACAATGGCAAGCATATTTACCAATTTAGGAAAGCTATACACAGGCCTTCATTCAATCGCTTATGCATTTTGATATCACTTTTAGCTTTCACCATTTTCTATTACATTATGGTGTAAAGAATCTCGATTCTCAAAAAAGTATATAGAGTGATTTTCTTTTTCAAAACATACCCACCACAAGAACCCTAAAAAAACTTCCCCCTACAATCAGATGCTCCACACAAGCATGCCTTGCTTTTTCCAGATTTTCTGTTATGGGATGCACCATAATCAAATGTAAGCTCTCTCAGTGGAGGAATATTTTCCATAGCAAAAAGCATAATGTGTGGGAACTGGGTATCGTGATAATCATAAACAACGGCCTGATGAAATAGATTAGGAGAGCAACTATGATTCATGAAGCGTGAAACATTTCCCATTCTGCTAGCATCAATAGCGATGTGAAATCGTACAGGCGTATTGGGAGCCCCTCCATAAAGAATATCAGAAGTGCCTGTGCAATCTATCTGGTTTCTCTGCAAGTGGTTTGCATGGAGTAGATAATCATTGTCTTCATCCTCTTCTTCTGTATCACTGTCTGAAAATACTTCACCAGTGTATTCACAAACAAAACTGCCAGCAGGTATTGGGTCCCAAGAACGGACACCCCAGCCTCTGTCATGTGTTTTGAACAACTCCAAATGGTTTTTTAAACCTTTCTGCGACACTCTATTGCGACAACTTGCAGGACACCTACAGTGATCACCACACTCATAGACTATATGTTTCCATTTTACAAGATACCCGTTTGAATTGTATGGCATTTCACCTCCATTAAGTGAAATACAAGAGCAGCTCTCACCAGGAACACAACCACTCTTACAATCACAACCCTGAGAGGGCTCTAATTTGCCAACAGAGTGTGAATACCTAACTTTCCTAATGTATTCAAAAAATCCTGGCCCTTTGTCATCGTCAACATTATTAACAAGACAAACAGGAATAATTTCATTCTTTATTGACATATCTGATAAAAGAAGACCTTGCCTTGCAGATGGTTGTGATTTCCATTGCCGTGTTGCTCTCAAAAGTGCAGAACCCAACTCAGGTTGGCCCTGGATGCGCTGCAACTTATACTTAAATACACTGAATCCCGATCTTCCTTTATCTAACCACGACTCTTGAACCATGTATAGACCATCATAAAAATATGTCTTACCAGATGGACTCGTGCCATCCTTCATGCCACGAATCACCCGAATCTGAATACCATGATGCATACTCCGTTCCAATGCAAGATTACCCCTCTCAAGCTTCTGATCGTTAGTTTGCTTCTTGTCTGTCATGTAATTGTTACCCCCTTGCCCTGTATAGATTAGTGTTTCACCATCATCCTCATCATCTTCATATCCACCAGAGGAAATGATGCTAGTAGCCACAGGCTCACTCCACTCATTGAATCTTGCATTGATGTAATCGATTCCTGCCATAACAGGCCCATGCAAACCAATGACACACAATTCCATTCTGAAGTAGAAAAGATCACCCACATTAACACCAGGTACAGATCCTATGATCCTTCTATCCCTATTCACACAGAGACCTCTATCCATCATGATGGTCCCTGCTTTAAGGTCAGGCCTCTTACAGCTACCGCTCACAGATACTTCCTTACAGGCCTCGTCATCCTGAACTAGTTTCCGCCGCAGCGAATCATAAATGATAAGAGCTCTCCTCACCATCTTCCTGTCCAATGCGGCTGAAGTTTGTCCATCTCCTCCCTCTGGTGCCCGGAATACAGTTGTGCCCTTAGCCCTGGACTCCGAACGTTTTCTTCGCTTCTTACCATTTGATAACTCTGTGCCAATTGAAGTTTCCTCTTCCCCCAAATTCTTGCCCTTGGCTGAACCTGGGATTCTGGGGGTTTTAGGGGTTCTGGGGGTTTTGGGAGTTTTACTAGTTTTGGGGTTTTGAGCGGGTGTAAAGCCATCCTCCTGAGCACTGAGCTCACTCTTTGGCACATCCTGTTTAGCTATTGGTGCTGCCTTTGTAACGCTATCCTCCTGATCAAAAGCCTCACTCTTTGGTACACCCTGATTGGCCCTTGGAGTTGTTTTTTTCTGGGCATCAAGAGAAATGACATTATTCTCCAAAGGTTGCTCCGCATTGGCTACAGGATCATTGCTTAGAGGACCATTGCTTACAGAACCATTCCCTACAGAATTGTCAACACTGCTGGTGCTTTTGCCACAATTTCTCAGGTGATTCCGAACTGCAGACCGCCGAGCCCGTTTCTCCTTGCTTGCAATTTCCTGCTCTAATTTTCTCTGTGTCTCCACAGGATCAAAGGCGGGCGGATTCGTAGGGGAAACCCCGCCTGCTGCTGCAAATTGAGAGGCAAGAGGCGAAAATGGTGAAACGTAAATGAAAGGAGCACATCCAGGTGGAGCAGGCGGAGGAAACATGGGAGGAAGGGCCCGCAAGGGGGCCACGTCTAAAACAGGGGGGGCCGATCCTGAACCCGAGGGCTTGCCATGAGAATTCATAGCTTCCAGTTTTAAGTCCAAAGAAAACTCTAATAGCTATCAAAACCCTAGAAACCCTGTAATCTGCTCTAGTGTTTCAAGCTTACAAGTTTCCTCAAAATCCTTCCCTCTACCTACTTGCTTGCCGGTTTTAAGATTGAAATTTCCTAGACCTCTCTACGCTACACCACTTTCTGCAGGTTTTAAGATTGCTAATTTCCTATAAAACGTATTCTATACTCTCTTTCCCTGTAGCCTTCAAGATCCAATTTTACTTTCGTGCAAGTTTTCTGACCCGAAATTGCACAACAACAAATTGAATAAACAAGAATAAAAAGTACTAACCACCCAACGCCATTGCAGAGACTGACATTCGGTCCTTATAAACCCACCTCACAATTTTGCCTCTGCAGCTCGTATCTTTAATACCAAGGCCAAAAATAATTTAAAAGAACGGAAAATTTCGGTGCCCTAATGCAGTCGAAACATGTAGCTATTCAAAAACCCGTAGCCATGCACACGCTTAGACCGCACTCGTTTCTCGAGCTTTAAACACCTCGGAAATGGGCGCAGCGATTCCGGGACCTTGAATTTTTATTTTCGATTTATTTCCCTCCACGTGCTCTGAAATTTACGTGCGTGATTTAATTTTGTAATTTTCTATGTGATTCTTTGAACGAAAATTCCAGTTATCTGGCTCCACAGATTCGCTGTCAGAAGGATAACGTACTTCAACAAACTCTAACCCACAATCGATGGCGTCGAATCACGTGGAAAAAATAAACCCACGGCTCGCGCGCATCAAGAACCTGAACTTTTGTTGCCGGGATTCGAACTCGGGCCTTGGGACTTAGAATGCTTTCGTCACTCGCGCCTGAAAATTACTTCACCTGTTTAATTTGGTATTTCCCAACTCTGCCCAATTTTTTCAGGTTTTGATTTAGTTATTATTTTTGAAATACTATAAAATCTACCGTGATCCCTCCTTTATTTGCTAAAAAGGTTTAAAAGTAAAAACTAAAAAATTACATTGGATACAAAGGTTATACCTTTTCTAATCCATTTGAAATTAGTTATTGTTTTTGAAATACTATAAAATCTACCGTGATCTCTCTATTATTTGCTTAAAAAAAATTAAAAGTAAAAAATAAAAAATAAATTACATTGGATACCAAAGGTTAATGCCTTCTCTAATCTATTTGAAATGAAAAGGAACATCATTACTTCACTACTTTAGCCACCATTTGCTCATCATGCAAGGGGTACATTGATAGAAAACATAGTAATATTTGGAGGATGAGACAATAAACAGAGTAAGAAAATAAAATATATTGATTATGTATTGTAAGGGTAGGTGTAAAATCGTTGTAAGGAAAGTTGAAATGTAGACAAAATATCTATTGCACTCATTATGTAGGAGAGGACAAGTGTCAATAGGTGGGCAAGGAAAGTAATAGTATGGGTAAAGTGTCTATTGTATTAGATTGCGTAAGAAAGGGTAGCTCAAATATTGGTGTAAAGAAAGAAAAAAAATGTGGACACAATGACAATGGCATAATTGCAACATTGAGAAGTGTGTTTCCCACTCATATATGCTTTGTTATAGCATGTACACAAGAACAAACAAAAGTGATTACGACTAGATGAGGTAAACCAAAATTCATGTTAATGGGGTTTATTTGACCAATCAATATTCAAAGGAAACCTCAAAGGTCATGATTTTCTACCCCACTTAACCAAAAACAAGCCACTATTTCATGTGTTTACGTAAGCTTCCATTTATGTGAGATACCTCGTTCATAAACCAAAGTTATATAGTTGTATTCACAAAGAAAGTTATTATGGAAAGAACATTAATAGAAAATCAATTCAAAATATTAAATATTTCATTTGCACGCTTAATGTAAGGGATAAAAATGCATACCTTACACTTCCACACCTTCATTTTATGTCATTTCACACATATGTCATAAATGCATAGTTGTAGCACTTAATTTGATATGTTTGATGTATAAATTAATCACCTACCAATCATAACTATTTGCCACTATAGACCCGCCCACCCTATACCATTGCACATTCCACAACCTTTTGTCATAGGGGACTAATTTGTGTGGCATGCCCTTGATCTCCAAATTCAATGCTAATTTCAAATCCTAGAGTTGACCCTTTTGTAAAATTAATTATAATCGCATTACCTCATGTGGTGAATATTTCTTAGCGGTGAAATTAATCATGTATTTAATGATATGTCCTAAATCAATTAATTTTTTCAAAGATAAGAGAAATAATCCACTTCAAGAGCATTTAAATTCATAGTTATGCATTTAAGCACTAAACCAGTCCACTAGTGTGGCAAATTCTATATTTAAATAGTTTGATAGGCATGCATGTGAAATTGTGTTCTTTATCATGGGCTTGACTAGCACCAAAAGAAGCCAAAAACATTTTCCTATTGTTTTGATACAAACCTCATCATAATTTTAAGCACAAACAAAATGCATAAGCAAGATCAAAAGACAATGGTTGGTGAAGTTCAAAGGATAGAATCAATAGATGACTAGTTTGTACTGTTTAGATTATAATGCATATTACACCCCACTACAAGATTGGGCTAAACAATGTGGCCTATCCCGCAACAATATAAATCATTGCATGTAAATGTAATCACATTTTGATAATTGATTTTCATCTAAGTCCCAATTTCAAATCTTCTATCTCAAAGTTTCAACCAATCAACAACAAGGTCAATCCAAATTAAATAAAGTTGTCTAATCTTTCTCTTTTTACTTCAATTGTAAATATTTTTTTCTACATTTAAACATACATTGATTAGTTTATATATCATTTAATTAGATCTGCAATGATGTAAGAGAGTAATAAAAAGCATTATTTTTTTAACAACACATATTTTTTGGTGAACCTAGCATTCTTACACCACCTAGAGACTTGGCCTAGGTTATCCTTCATTTACTTTAAAATTGGATATCTGATATCTTTTTTTTGTAAAATCTTGTTATCCTAAACTAATTTTAATCTTGCTTGATAAAAAAATATTCGAAGATACTTAAGTCCTCTTAATTGAATTGCAATATTAAACCCTTATCTTGAAATATGTTTCCTCAATGTTCTCATCATTTTAAAGCATCACTATATGTTAGTTAATCTCAATGACGATGAAACCTATGACTATGATGTTTATTATGAATTAATAGAAAATCAAAAGGGTCACAAAACGATTGCCAAGTTACAATATTTAGAGAATAAAACTATAAATTTAGATTATATGGTGTTTTCATTCCTACTTGATGAGCTTAAGCGTGTTCTTATGACTAAGGAATATGGGATGAGTATTCTCAAAGTCAATAGCCAAATTATTGATGGAAATGTTTGCAATGATGTTTGAATCTCATAATCTCTTATCTCACTCCCATGGATCATTCACCCTACTTCCTTAATGCTCTCAATCTCGCATACTTCCTACTTATCCTATCATTCTATCCACTCTCATTTTGGATCCAAATTTTCATCCTAACTCGCCTCCTACCAGTCTCATTGTCTCCTATAGTCATCCCTTCATCGTTATCCAAAATTTATATATTCATATCTCTTCCATAATCTCATCCCACCCTCCACACACACCTCATTATACCTTAAATGGTCGTGACTTTATCATCTCATTCCATTTATAAACCCATAGTTACAACAAACATTCAAGTTCGTCTATCTAATCAATCTCGCTTTTCCCTCAAAAGCATCACTAAGTAGTTGAGTGAAGTCAAAACTCACCTCAATGTTACCTCTAAGAAGGACCTATCTTTAGAGTAGTTATACAATCCCTTTTCTCATGATATGCTTTTTTATTCATTCCCCCTAGGATTTGTGTTTCCTTGTTTTGAGTTTTATGAGGGCAAAGGATACCCTGTGACTTGCATTTATGTTTTCAATGTTATGTGCTTATATTGTTTAATGATGATAGGTTGATAGGCAAACTCTTTTTTGGTATTAAAGATCATAAAGAAAAATGGAAGTACATAACCAACTAAATTGTATGGGCAATCTTACATGTCATATTTTTGCTTGCTTTAATAATACAACAAACTATTTGAAATTATTGGTTAATTATCTTATGATTGTTTCATTATGGATAAATGTGTTGTGTGAATGGTAATTAGATTATGTAATCTAAATACATCATTTTTAGATTAAAATAATGATGAATTATGAGGTTGTGAGTAATTTTGACTAAAATTATGGTTTTATTGACTAACATATTGACGAGGAATTGAATATGAATGAATGTAGGAATAGGTTGAAGGCAAGAACATGGTTGAGGTATAGATGAACTAGTCCCCCGAATATAGTTGGCATGATGAAAATTTGATGCACACACACGCGTAATTGCATTCATACTTTATTTATAAGGGTTTTATTGTGCATTTTGTGTTATCATAGATACATTAGTTTAAATTTTGTGTTATTCTTAATTGATGTATGATTATGATGGATTAAGTATTTGGATTACATATATGTAATTTTTCTTACTATGTACTTCCTTTTCAAATATGACTCATTAGAAAAAATAAAATCATCTCTTTTATTTTTGGGTCATTGTCTTTATATGTTTTATATTTAATCTAAATTAGAAAGATCGAAATGTCTATATTTGATTCTCAAGAATTATTATTTTAAAATTGTGTGTGTATGTGTACACACACACACACACACACACAGAGTCAAATCCCCTAATCATAAGGCACATTGGAATACAAAACCACCTCAAGGTAAATATGATTGACACCCCTTGATTGAAAGGATGCCAATGCAATATTTATTCTCTCGGGGTTTTTATTACTTTGTTGCTTAGAATCAGGAAAGAGAGATAATGTACATATGATAATGATATAAGAAATGAACTGGCAGAATTGAAAATGAGTCACAAAAATGGATTTAGGATAGAATTGTGTGTACCTTGAACTAAAATAAGAATAATGTTGTTACAGACCTAAATTTATGATTATCGGGATCCCACAAACATTTGTAACTAAAAATATAAGATCCCTTGACTAACACTTGTCTGTAAGTCAAATTTTAGCCAATGCTTGGGGCAACAAAATGCCTAGGGCATTTTGTCCCCAAGAATAGAATGCCCCACCCACTATGTCCTAGTGTTTTTGCACAAAATTTTGACATTCACTCTAACAAGTCCCAATCTTTTGGATCTATTTCAAAAGTTGTGTCACTTGTACCTACACACAGAAAAATAGGGAAGAAGGTTGGATAGATGGGTTTGCCTTAATCAAACCCCTGTTTGGAATCAACCTTGAAATAAAGGAAATGAAAGTGTGTTGTCATATAGCAGAGCCTAGATCTAAGAAATAGAATGTATTGTACCTTGATAATGCAAATGCTAATTTGAATGTGATAAAATATGTTGAATCAATAGCTTTGAATTAACACAAAAACCCAAAAGGAAAATCATGAAAGATAAAAACTTATGTGATTGATGTAGTTTTCCACAATGTTTAATTGAGAAGAAGAAAGAAGACTTGGATGAATGTAGATGCATCTCCTTCCTTAATAGAAAACTAGGCCTTTATTTGCTTGAACTTGAATTTTTTCTTGTGAATGTGAATTCTTGACAATGGTTACCAAAATGAGGAGAGATGGCATGTTTATATACCTCTCGTGACATCTCAAGGGTTCAAAATCAACCAGGTCAACTGTAAATCAAAATATCTCACTAAATAACTGAGATGGGACCCCAAGTTAAATTTGATGACATTAAGTTTGCCATTAGTACACTTAGTGAAAAAACATTGACAGAGATCATCGGTACAGGCATTACCGGCGGACTACAAGCATTACCGACGAACAATGAGCATACCCGACAGAATACAAAGGTCACGAGAAAATGCTAAGTATGGAATTGACCGATGAACACTGACAAGTGTTGCACCGACGAAGTGAAAAGAACATCATCGACGGGTCAATAACATAACATTGAGATCGTCACCGATGACACAGTTTTGAGAATGGAAAAGGCATACCCGACGACCAGTTCAAGAAAGGAACGCCGACGAAAAAGAAAACTGATAGTCAATTAGAGAACCCGCAAAAAGTGGATCTAAGTTTTACACGATGGATAAAGCTATAGAGTTTTAATTTGTTTTAAATCATAACTTGAGGGTCAAGCAAGATTTATGTAAATGTTTTAAAGCATCCTAATGGATCTAAAACATATCTAACTAAAGATCAAGGTCAAGTTGTAAACCTTGGATCTAGAGTTAACTTGCGAAGCGTGAATCAAGAATTGAGCCAAAATCTAGTATAAATAGATGTTCAAATCAATTGTGAGTTATGAATTCATTGTTGTTGATAGCCACAAAGAGAATCTAAGGAGCAGAAGGTATAATTCATGCAAAGTTTAGAAATAGATCATATTAGTTGTCAAGAACACACAGAGGCTACCGACGAGTAGACAAAGGTATTATTCAATCATGGAAGGATGATTACTCATACATAGGAAGCTTTATTGGATCTGTTATCAGCAATTAGAGATTGCATACATC
>MU227335.1:1621775-1660963 GCA_018584345.1 Thuja plicata | reverse complement strand
TATATATATATATATAATTTAATGTCATTATGATTGATTTAGGAACCAATGCTATGATGATTAAAATTATATACATGTGATTTAATTAAAACAATACTTTATTAAATGCAACTATTGATGATGTAATGCACCCATGCAGATAAATAAATATGCAATCTAGTTAAAGTATTAACTAAACACAAATTTTTCAAACATGGGACATGGAAAGAATTAAGGAGTATGATAATACCATTAAGTAATATATGTATGTGTTAAAAACATACCTGTTGAGATCACACTAAGACATGCAAACATTAGAACATACAAATCATATTAGCATATCAAAACATGATCAAATCAAGAGTTTCCATCATAACCTCCGATGAGCCAAACAAGTGCACCCAAGCCTTGTTGATTTGATTTTAGAGAGGAATGTGGGTGTGCTCTCCCAACACAATAACTAAATCCTACAAATGATTGGTGAATGCAAGCTAAAAGAGTGAAGAACTCAAGAACAAGTATTGAAAACTTGTCTCAAGCTTCTCACCATGATTGAGAATGCAAGACTAAACTATGATGATTGTGCATGAGATTGAAACAAGAACTAGATTCATTCCATTATTCCTAAAATGTAATATCTAAATGGATTCAAACTTGAAATAAACTAAAAATTATAAAATGCTAAAAGAAATCTATACCTAAACTAACATGATAACAATGCAAAAATAAAAGATGGTTTGCTCTTGGCAAGAGCCTGTATTTATAGAGTTTTGGAGGGAAGGGGAGGGCTTGGATGAGGTGGAGCACATGTGGCATCCACCTAGATACGACATAGATGACACAAGGGCAAGAAGAGAATCCATGCAAAAGTCAACACTTGAGCCTTTAAAGTTTGAGTGGCTCAAGATTTTCTCACACATGTGTGAGCAACTCTTGGGGAATGGAGTGGGGGACAAAAGAGTGGCTACATTAAAGGAAGTTGGTGGCTTCCTTTTTGAGGATTTTCTCACAAATGTGTGAGCATTCCATTAGTGATAAAAGGAGTAGGAATCACACTTTAAGTGTGATTAATGTGTGTTTAAGTGAGGAAGTAGGTTTATTAAGAGGGATAGGTAGAGTAGGGTAAGAATAGAGTAGGTTTCTAGGTAGGATTAATAGGTCTTTATGCTAGGCTTAGATTAAATTTGAATTTAATCTTGGTTTAGAAGTATATTAGAAATGTGGAGGAATAAATAAATTTGAAATTTATTTAAAAGGGTATTTATGGAGGTCGTGTATTAAATAAAATTTAATATATTAGATGGATATAGTATCTAAAATAAATTTAAATACTATAGAGAATGAAATATATTTAATTAAATAAAATATAGGAACATAAAAAATATAGTTAATTAATTAAAATAAACTATAATATCAAAATAATATTAATTAAATTAATATAAGGACGATTTTAGACGTCTACATTTTGCCCCTCTTTGATGCGGCGTCGAAAGTGGCGTTGCGTCAAAGAAAAGAAAAATAAGATGCCCTAGAAGAATCAGGAAGACCTAGGGCGATGATGGTAAAGGAGTGTGCCTCCTCGAGAATTTTTTTTTTTATAAAAAAAATTGTAATATTTTCTTGAAAAAGATGGAAAGAGGGAGAAAGACAAATTGCATGGCCTGTCAGAAAAGAACAAGGCTGAAAACAGGGACCAGAACGGAAAAAATGGGGACCGGGAAGGAAAACAAGACCCAAGGGGTCTATAAATAGTCCAGTGGGGCCCAAGGAGAAGTCATTTTCACTCACAAAGAGCTAAAAGAAGAAGGCAAAGAGAAGAAATGGCGGAAGTTCGAGAGTGTGCATAGCTTGGAGAGTGGATCAGAGTGTACCAGCGATCCGCGAACATAGGACCACCAGTGATTAGTCAAAGGCCTCCTTATGTATATTCCACATTTAATGATTTGTAGGGTATTTATGATGCCCGTACGACGCCAAAAATGGGCCCTCAGTGGAGACGACGATCACCAGAAATGAATTAATAATTGATGGATAACTAATAATGAAATGCAATGAAATGACAACTAATGAAATGCAATGAATGGATAGGGAAATGTAACTAAAAATGAAATGCAATATAATGCAACTAATAATGCAATGTAATAAATTAAAATAATGAAAGGCAATGAATTTGATAATGAATGTAAATGGATATGAAAGGAAATGAATTTGTGATGCAATCTAAGAAATGAGGTATAATGAACCGAATGAATGCAATGAAGAATGATACTAAAATGCAAAATGGGACACATGAGGACAATGTTTTTTTTTTTGTGTATCAAATATGTCCAATAAAACCACTTAGGTAGCTGGATAGGGGGAATAAACATAAACCTTTCCAAGAACAAAATGCAAAGTGCAATATGACCTAGCTAAAATGCAATTTATCTACATGATTTGCATGGGATTTATACTGTGTTAATGTTGGAGAGCACACCCTAGTTTGATTTTGAAAAATGAGGTATGCACCATGTGCTAGAAAACACAAGTGACATGGTTCCTTTGCATGGACTAGACTCTCAGACAAATAGGTTGCTAGGAACAAGAATGAAAGATATCAGGCATGATGGGACCTATGAAATGTTGCTCATGAGGAGACACAATACACCCAGATATTTTTAGGGATTTGGTATGCATTAATCCTTCCCCCAATGAGGCATACATAGTCATAACTGAGCATCAAGCATAAATGCACTAACAATCTATGACAAGCAGATCATACGACAAATTTCACGTATTCCAACAAGCAATTTTCACAACAGACCAAGATATGAAAGATCGAGGCATCCATGAGGACATATTGAAACACAAGATAAAATCAATAAAAGACATCCTGAACAAGCGGTCATTCAGTCCAAAAGTTCTTTCCATGAACAAGTTTGATGTAAAAGTCATCATCGAAAGGATGTATTCGGATGGGAAAAAGATTGATTGATTGAAACGAGTATTCACTGGCAATTGCTTGTGAATAGAATAAAGAAAGGAAAGCTAATCTATTTGCTGATTTGGTGGAAATGTTAATGGTCATAGTGTCTGGAATAAAGCTTAGTTTTGTGGGGTAAGCTCGGTCGTGTGGGAATGCGATCTTATTACGAAAGTGGAAAGCGGTTAGGGGACTACCTGCACAGATATGGGTAGGGAAGTTATTATGGAAGGTGAGGGATATTGTATGAAAGGTGAGGAAAACAGATGGTGGCTCTAACTACACATGGTGCCTGAGACAAGTTTTCACCATGGTACTTATCCACTGCACCACCAAAGTGGTTTTCACAAATGGACGAATTTATTTCTTTTTCTCTTTTTCTTTTTTGTTTATATATTTTTTAGGCTTTTTTATGCTTTTGTATTTTTTATGCTTTTTTTTTGAATTTTTTGATGTTTATGGATTTTTTGCTTTTCTGATTTTTTTGGATTTTGATAGTTTTCTGTTGTACACCAAACTGCTAAAGGATCAAGCATAGAAGTGCTTGAGATGCAAGATATTTATAGGATCAAGGATCAAATCTCCCTCTGGTGTAGCAAAATGATAAGCACCAGACCCAAAATTTGTTGTGATTATGAAGGCCCCCAACCAATTAGGCTCAAACTTTCATTTCTTATCACGGTGCTAGAGATTCTTCATATTGTGCTGGAGGACAAGATCACAAATCTCAAACTAGCGAGGTTTGATCTGCTTATTGAACTAGAGGTGAAGGCAATTTTGATACACGCAGAGGTGGTTTATGACATTGAGGTGTCTCTCATCAAGGAGTTCAAGCTCTTGCAAGTGAGAAAATCGATATTCTTCTTCAGACAACAAATTCTTTAGAGAAGTTCTTAGGGAAGGGAGCTCAATTTTGATGGGTAGAATAGCCTCACTGCCGTAAACAAGGGAAAATGGAGTGGCTTCAGTGGGGCTACAGATGGAAGTGTGGTAGGCCCAAAGGGCAGGATTGAGGCGAAGGTGCCAATTGTGGCCAGCATCGTTGACTATTTTCTTGAGGATTTTAAGGATAGTTTTATTTGTTGCCTCTGCTTGATCATTGCCTTGTGGAAAATACTTGGAAGATGTATGGTGGGTAATGCTGAAATTTCTACATAGCTCTATGACATCCTTATTTTTAAAAGGTCCTCCATTATCAATGATGATGTCCTAAGGAATGCCATAGCGGCAGATAAGATAATTCAAAATAAACTTCAAAATCTATTTTCTAGTAGTGTAGTTGAGAGGAACATCTTCGACCCACTTGGTAAAGTACTCAGTAGCGGAAAGGATGTATTTATTGCCATTGGAAGAATTTGGGAAAATCTAGCCAACGAGGTCGAGACCCCAGCAGAAAAAGGCTAAGGGGTGATGGTGGGCTGAAGGGATTGAGATGGAGCGTGTATCAAATCATCGTACTACTAACAAGGCACACATTTCTTCACACAGTTGTAGGCATCATGTTCCATGGTAGGCCAGTAGTATCTAGTGCGTAACAATTTCTTGGCCAAAGTGAGTCCACTAGAATGAGCCCCATAGATTCCTTGATGTACCTCCTCCAAGGACATTTGTGCTTCATCAAAATTTAGACACCTTAGAAGAGTTCTATCAAAATGTTTTTGGAATAGGATATTACCAAGGATCATGTAATGGGAAGTGCGATGAATGAAGGTTTTTTATTGATTAGGTGTTAAGGCAAGTGGGGTATGTCCATTGTGAAGGTAAGAGTAGATTTCTTGGTACCATGGGGAATTAGGATCAACAATTTCACACACCATTTCAGAATTTTGTTTGTCACAGGCAGGGACCGTAAGATTCTCAAAAAGAAACTCACACCGTGTACTGTGTTTTGGCATGGTGATTAGGGACCCGATAGTATCCATTGCATCAGCTACTTTGTTGTTTGTGTAGGGAATTTGCTAGAAGACCAAATCATTGAAATGTTGTTTGAGGTCTTCAACTGTGCGATGATAGGGAAGTAGCTTATCATCCTTTGTTTTATATTCATCTAGAACTTGTTTAATAACCAATTGTGAATCGCCTAGTACTAACAAACTGAGAATCTTCCATTGTATGGCCTGACGGAGTCCAAGTACAAGGGCTTCATATTATACAATATTTTTGGTACAAGGAAATTGTAATTTATAGGATTTAGGGATGAGATCCCCTTGTGGCGTAACAAACAAGATTCCTGCCACTGATCCCTTTTGAGTAAAGGATCCATCAAAATAATGTTTCCATGAGATAATCAGGGCAAGATTGAGGACTAATTCATCTGGAAAATTAGTGATCAGTGGATGTTGTCCATCAAAAGGTGCTTCTACTAATTGATCCACAATGAATTGTCCTTTTATAGCTTTTCGATCCATGTAAACAATGTTGAATTCACTGAGGATCATAACCCATTTCATCGTATGGCCAGTAAGAGGAGCGCATGGTAAGAGGTATTTGACTAGATCAATCTTGGTGACAAGGTATATCTTATGATTGAGCATATAATATTGTAGCTTGTGTATGCAGAAGACAACAACCAAACATGCCTTTTCAATGAGGGAATAATTTAGCTCATAACCAATAAGAGTCCTGCTGAGGTAATAAATTGCTCGCTCTTTTCCAGTATCATCTAATTGGGCCAACAAAGCACCTAATGCAACCTCTGTGGTGGATATATACAAAATTAGAGGATAGCCAACAATGGGTGACACCAACACAGGTGGATTAGCCAGGTATCCTTTTAGCTTCTCAAATGCATTTTGACATAAGAAATCCCATTGGAACTTGATATTCTTACGTAGGAGATGAGAAAATGGATGCACCTTATCTGCCAAATGTGACATGAATCTCTTGATGGACTGAAGCTTTCCTTGTAAGTTGCACAACTATTTCAATGTTTTTGGCAGTGGCATCTCTAGGATGGATTTTAATTTCTTTGGGTCAACTTCTATTCCACTTTGTGACACAATGTATCCCAACAACTCACCAGATTATACTCCAAAGACACATTTCTTAGGATTCAGCTGAAGCTTGTATTTCTCCAATCACTCAAAAATGGTAGTGAGGATGGGGACGTGTGATTCTCGTGTCTTGGATTTTCCCAAAAGATCATCCACATAGTCTTCCATGATGACATGTAGGAGATCATGGAAGATGGTTGTCATTTCTCTCTGATACGTTGCGCCAGCATTCTTAAGGCCAAAGGACATCACCTAATAACATAAGGTACCCCAAGGTGTTGTGAATGCAGTCTTGTGTTGATCTTCTGGTGCTATCTTGATTTGATTATAACCAGAGAAGGCATCCATGAGGGACAACATCTCGTGTCCAACAGTCAAATCCATTATAATATCAATATTGGGAAGTGGAAAATCATCCTTAGGACATGCAAGGTTCAGGTCTCTAAAGTGAGTACAAATGTAGATGCCCCTAGCAATATTTCCTACTAGTACAATATTGGAGACCCATTTAGGATAGTCTATAGGTTGAATTACTTCTGCATCAAGCATTTTCTAAAGTTTTGCTTTGACTAATAATGCCACTTGAGGATGCATCTTGCAGAGTTTTTGTTTTACCGATTTCACATTAGGATCTACAACAAGATGGTGCATGACAAGATATGTATCGATCCCAGGCATGTCTTTTTAGGTCTAGGCAAAGTTAATTTTATGCTTTTGAAGGAATGCAGTCATGTATTTCTTTTCTTGATCACTGAGAGAGACTGTAATATAAGTGATTTGTGGATCTATTTCTGTACCCAGATTGATCGGGATAGTGTCTTCAATAATCATGGATGACATTTCTAGTTCTGATGATATGAATGATAGGTAAACTTCTCCCTCCTCTAGCACCTCAGAAAGGTTTTCACTAGAGGATGCGTCCTTTATTTTATCTTTTTCTTCATCCGAAGGTGCCTGCGAGAGGTTTTCACCAGTGGATTTTTTTTATTTTCATTTTTTTTATTTTGATTTTTATTGTCACTTTTGCAACTAAGAGAATTGACCTAGCTACCAAAGTAGGCTTGCTCACTGAAGTGGATCTGATGCTCGTATGCTCGGAGATTTTTAAGTCCAAAGAGAGGTAACACTACCTCATCCAAATCACAAATGTCTAAAGCTGGTGGTGAATCTTGTTGATCCCAGTCAATTAGTTCAGGGTTTGTGAGGGGAAGATGAGGGGATGAAATGTTAGCTTGTGTGATGGTGAGGACATGGGAAAAGTCGTCAAGGTCATCTTCAACATATTGGAAAGGGACTTCAAAAAAATCTTCTTCGGTGTCTAAATCCGTGGTGGCTAAACAATAGTCCTTGGAGAAGTTAGTCTTAGTTTCTATGGAACCCAATCTGTGTCCTCAAGGATAGCCATTTATTGTTGCAATTTTATTCTTACCAGTTTCATTTGCACCAAGGCCAGTGCCATGATACCCCATGCTTTCAACAATGGGGGTTGCTTTGATATATTTCCATCAGGGAATGTTACTGGTTTTTATTCATCTTCATTATAATGCCAATCAAGGACATTGGATTCCATGTGTTCATCTAACAAAGACCCCCAATTTTCAAAAGTGGTCATCTTGCATTGCATAAGGTTCTTTTCTTTGGAGGGAGTTAACAACGACGACCTCCCATACGATTTTTAGGACAAAGGGAGCTGTCCAATGCATAGGGCACTTTCAAATTTGTATTCTCGCATGCCCTGATCTATGAAAATGATCTTTGTTTTAGACTCAGAGGCTTTGTCTTCAATGAACTTTTCTTTTCCTTTAGATTGACCAGTTTGTGTTTCTGATGTCTTTTATGTAGCCAAGGAAGTTTGTTGAATAGGTGCTTCTTTCTCAAAAGGTCGGCTGAACTCATTCAATGGGCAGTAATTGGATTATTTGCCTTCTAACCTCTTGCAGTATTGGAATGGTTCAGGATCTCCTAGAATTGTGATCTCTCTTCTATGATGTGGAAACTTGAGGCATTGATGGTAGGTAGAAGGTACAATAGTGTGTATCCAAGGTCGACCCAACAAGATGTTGTATGGTAGATCCAGGTCCAACACATGACAAATAGTTTCAATTAGGTTCGGGCCTACTTGTAGGGGTAGTGTGATCAAACCTTTTCTTTCTCATTTTCTTTCATCATAAGCCTTTATTGTGATTCTCTTATCTACATCTAAGAGGTCTTCAGAAAGATCGATGTTGCAAATCATTTTCAATGTACACAAATTTAGGCCAGATCCACCATCTATAAGGACTCATTTGATTTTAGTGGATTGGATTTTGGCTTCAATGTGGAGGGATTTATTATGGTGAGGGTCAGGACCATGAAAGACTTTGTTAGTGAAAACAAGATGCTCTTGTGCGGCTAAATTCCCAATCATGGCTTAGAACTAGGTAGCGTTGAGATTTTCAGGAACACAAGATTCATTCAAAGCATCCTCAAGAACTTATTTATGGATAGGTGAGGTACACAAAAGTTATAAGATGGATATTTGTGTAGGATTCTTTCCTAATTGGGCCAATAGGTCATAACATGAAGCATGACGAGTAGCAATAGACGGTGCAGCTGGTGGATTTGCAGATATAGAAGGATTATCAACAGCTTGGACAATGACTTTGGGTGTGTGTGTGGTAGCATTACAATCAATAGATTTGAGGATTATGGTATTGACGTGAGTTTTAGATTCTTCAATGCGTCCACAAAGAGAGTCAAAACCAAAGATATCATTTTCTTTTAGACTTCCACACGTTTGATCATTGCATGTGATAGTGTTGGTTTAGTAATCATATGGGGTCGCGTTAGATGCATTGTTTTGATTGTGTTGTGGAAAAGGTTGATTGTAGACTTTGAGATTTGCATTGGATGAGGAAGCGTTCTGGCCTTCGACTTCAATTTTTCCATCATCAATAATATCTTGTACAAAATGTTTGAGTTTCATGCACTTCTTGGTATCATGTCCTTTAATGCGATGATAATCATAGTATTCATTCTCTCAATACCAAGCAGGTTTGGGTTGATTTTCATCAAAAGGTTGAGTGTTTGGATAGATTATCATTCCTTGATCCGCAAGTTGTTTAAAGATTACATCTAATGCTTCCGCCAATGCCGTGAACTGTCGTCATTACCGATTGTTTTTATTGTCATTGTTATTGTTGTTATTGTTGCGAGGGAACAAATAAGATTGATTTCATGGTTGATTGTTATTCTGATTATTGTTCTAATTCTGGTTATGATTGTTTTTTTAATTTTGATTTTGATTTGGATTGTTGTTGCGATTATTTTGATTATTGTTGTTGGATGCTTGAACATTTTGAACATGTTTGGCATCAGTCACTCCATCATTGACAACTCATTTATTTTTACTCCATAATCTCAGTTTATCATTGTTGGAAGGAGTAAAGTGTTTGATACTACCTTTTTGCAAAATACCATCTTCAATGTCTTTTCCCTTCTTGACAAGGGATTCAAAGGTGTCAGGTGAAGCCATTTTCATTTGAAATGACATCTCGGGGTTCAAATTCTTTGTGAAGATGTTAATTAAGTGACTATCAGGTATTTTCCATGGCATACAATTGGAAGTATGTCTCCATCATTGTAAGAAGCTAGCAAAGGTTTCACCATTCTTTTGTTTGGTATTGCACAAATTGCTGAGTGTTTCTTAATGTTTAATGTCATATGAATATTGTCCAATGAATTTCTCTGCGAGATCAGAGAATGTAGAGATTGACTTGTAAGGAAGGGACATGAACGATTCTAAAGTTGTACCCCAAAGACTCCTAGTGAAGAGTCTCTTTAGGTAATTTTAATTGTAGGTGACTTCTTGACATGCAATGTAAAATTCCGTGAGATGTTGTAGAGGGCATGTCTCTCCCTTGTATTTTTCAAATTTAGGCATCTCAAAGTTTGGAGGGAATGGCTGCATCATGATAGACTTATTGAATGGATAGGGACAAATCTCATCAAAAGAAAACTTCCCTTTGCCCCATTTCTACAAACCATGCACAAGACTTTTGAGCTCATTAATTTATTGGGATAAATCTGGAGGGTTGTGTGGAATATATTATGACCCATAAGCTTATCCTCTTCCAAAGTGTGCAACCAAAAACCCAATGAAGGTCATACCAACTGTAGTAGGGGCTATATATGGGTAAGATCAAGATGTGTTGATTATAGATGTCTTCATGCCCATTGTCAGGAACATAGATGATGTAGATAGAGGCATGGAAATCTTCCATATGTTGTTAACATTAGCACTTGCCCCTTGAGATGTATTTGTCATTGTTTGAGTGCTATTGTGTGAGGTAATGTTGGGAAAAACACTTAGGATATGTTGGATTTGTTCGGGTGTCAATTGGGTTGTTGAAAAAGGTGTTGATGTAGGAACTGATGTAGAAGAGTCACTAGCAGTTTATTTACCGGTGTCACATGATGATGTCACATTAGAATTAGAGGCCATGGTTGTGCTTGTAGCAGCTATAGCCTTAGTGATGTTATGAGTGAGAAGTGATTCGTCAAAGTCAATGGGCACTGTGATGCCATTTTGAATGAGATTCAAGAAGATTTTTCTGTTGTTTTGACTAATGGTCTTTTCAGGCATTTCTAAGTTATATGGATCCCTAAGGAAATCATTCACTTGTGTAGTTCTTTCTTCTTGATCCACTAACTTAGTTTCTTTAGGAACATTGGTTATGTCATCAATTTGCACTGCACGACCTTGAAAGAATTGAGTGGCAAAAGGATTATCCTTGTCAAAGGAGTTGTTGGGTTCTACACACCTCATGTTTCTAGCTTGTTATCAAGTAACTACCATACAATGGTAGACCTAGAAGAATAAAAGATGAGGAAATGTGAGATTGGAAGATGAAAGTGGATGGAGCAAAGACCTTGTTCAGAGATTGATTTGATTTTGATTGATTGGATTTGATTGATTGATGTTTGATTAAGGATTGATCGATTGATGATTAATTTGGATTGAAAGGTTTTTAGAACAAAACCTAGGTATAACAAGACCTTGAAATGACACAAACACAAGAGGATTAAATTGGATGATATCCATTTCTACTTGAAGATAGACTTGTGATCTTAAGCAAATAGGACATTACCAATGGATTTAAATTACTTGAGACAGACTAATGGTCTACAAGAAATGTTGTGTTTATCTAAGGGTGAAGGTCTGCAATACTTTTGATTAAGGTCATCCAACCTAAGAAAGGATTGATTTGATTTTGATTTGTGGTCCAAAAAGGTTTGATCTAATGCTCTGAGGATGATAGGATGATGTATGATGATGCTGGAAGAATGAGAAATTGATTTGGGAAACAAGAGGTTGATCTAGTCGTATTGCTCAAGAGTAACAAATGCACTTTTGATGGGACACTTGGCCATAAAGTTGAAAACTTTGTTGTTGTACATGATAACGTCAATTTTCTTGTAATAATTGATTTTGTTATTGATTGATTGATTGGGCAATGTGTTGATATTCCTTGGATTTGTGAGCGGTTTCTTTTTGTTCTCAATAAATTGGAGAGTTGGAAGCTTAACCTTCTTGTGTTTCTTGGAATCGATCATGTCCTATAGTGAAAAATTTGATTTTGATTGAGTAACTGAAGATTTCAAGACAAATGATTTTAGGACCTCATAAAAGACCAAATTTCAAGGATTCTGGCAAATTTTGAAGCTCATTGCTTTTAGGCAGAGATGAAAGTCTCAGATGCAGACAAAAATTTGGTACAACATAGATGATGAAACTATGCAGATGATGATATGCATAGACGACAATGCCAGAGCAAAGACGACAGTCTGCAGAAAGGACAATGTTTTGATGATTTGGCAAAATTTTGATTTTTGTTTGATTATCAGTGGATTTATTCAATGACAAGAACCAGTTTCATCACAGTCAAACCAGAAAATAGTAGGCATGTGTCTTGAAAACAATCCAACAAGGGACAAAGCAACCTTGCAGGATACAATCAAGTATGAAAAATTTGTTTATTGAGGATTTTGTTCATGTTTTGGATTTTTCAATGTTCTTCAAGCACTTCAAACACAATCTACCTAAGGAATTGGTGTAGCATGAAAATATTTTCTCACAAGCTTAGGCACACACACAAGAGCTAATCATAATACAATCATCACCAAGCACACAATGGCTCCAGTCATTATGCCATATTAGCCAACTCCAAACGCTCAGGGTGGCATGAATGTATGAGTGATCTTGGGGAAGTTACTATCTTCCTTACACAAACATTATCACCTTTCGGGGGTGTTCCGGGTAGCTTCTAAGCCTAGAGTGTTTAGTAAGGGTCTTCGTTCGATTCTATCCTCTATGTCCATGCAAGCGTGATTCAGGTGTATAGCCCCATAGAGAGTCTTGACAAAAGTGGTCATGTAAATGTGATTGAGACCCTTAGGCCACACTTATGTTAGACGTGAATTGAGTATAAGATCAAATTCCAACTGACTCTCGAGGCTTTGGTCCCAAAGAGTAAATTTGATTAACGTGAGTTGGAGTGGTGTGACTTGCACCTCATTCTCATGTGGGTCATTCCTAGGGGATTTTTCCCTTAATCGACAGGCCCAACTAAAGGATTAATTTGAAAAATATGGATTGGAGACGAGAGGGGTCTAGATTTATGGTTTTCCCACAAGGGGAAAAGAGCATACTCTCCTACCCAATGTCATTTTCTCCCAAAAACTCAAAGCACGTTGTTCTTTCCCAAGGTTACTTTCTAAGTGAAATGTGAAATCACTTAACAAGACAATACAAGTGAACCCTTTTATTAATGTCCCTAAGAAAATAAAACTAAGGAAAACACCAAGTTTGTATCTCCTAGGAAAACTGCAAGACACAAAGTGAGTAGTCTAGTATTTTTAAAAATTCTTTGAGAAACATCCTACAAGTCTAACTATTAGTAGTTTGAGCTTTTCCAAATCTTTGACAAGTGATAAAAGGTGATCCGCACAAATAATTCACTAAAAAAACAATTTCATTAGCATAAGATATGAGCTTTTGAAATTGAAAATGAAAGAGTAATTTGAGCACGTGCACAAAATTTTTGAAGTATAATCTAAATTAATAACTTACAAATCTGAAAAGGACTTTGATTCATCTTTCCAGCACTTTTTGAATCGTCAAAATCAGAGCTCGTATGTGAAAGTTATGGAAGTTTTCATGACACTGTCTCTATTTGCAGGCAAAGCTGCCCGTGTACAAGCAGATTTGCCTGTCTGTCGGAGCTGCCTCTGTAGAAGAAAAGATGCCTATCCATGAATCTGAATGTGTTTTTGAGAATAATGAAGGAAAATTTGATAAGGTTTAGGGACGTGGGTCCCACCGGGCGTGCCAAAATTTATGTGCTGAAAACCTACCAGTTGGGATCACACTAAGACATGCAAACGTTAGAACATACAAATCATATTAGCGTATCAAAACATGATCAAATCAAGAGTTTCCATCATAACCTCTGATGAGCCAAACAAGTGCACCCAAGCCTTGTTGATTTTCTCTTAGAGAGGAATGTGGTTGTGCTCTCCCAACACAATAACTAAATCCCACAAATGATTGGTGAATGCAAGCTAAAAGAGTGAAGAACTCAAGAAAAAGTATTTAAAACTTGTCTCAAGCTTCTCACCATGATTGAGAATGCAAGACTAAACTATGATGATTGTGCATGAGATTGAAACAAGAATTAGATTCATTCCATTATTCCTAAAATGCTAAAAGAAATCTAGAGCTAAACTAACATGATAACAATGCAAAAATAAGAGATGATTTGCTCTTGGCAAGAGCGTCTATTTATAGAGTTTTGGAGGGAAGGGAAGGGATTGGATGAGGTGGAGCACATGTGGCATCCACCTAGATGCCACATAGAGGACACAAGGGAAAGAGGACAAGCCATGCAAAATTCAACACAATCCTTTAAGGTTTGAGTGGCTCAAGATTTTCTCACACATGTGTGAGCAACTCTTGGGGAATGGAGTGGGGGACAAAAGAGTGGCTACATTAAAGGAAGTTGGTGGCTTCCTTTTTGAGGAGTTTCTCACATATGTGTGAGCATTCCATTAGTGCTAAAAGGAGTAGGAATCACACTTTAAGTTTGATTAGTGTGTGTTTAAGTGAGGAAGTAGGTTTATTAAGAGGGATAGGTAGAGTAGGGTAGGAATAGAGTAGGTTTCTAGGTAGGATTAATAGGTCTTTAGGCTAGCTTATATTAAATTTGAATTTAATCTTGGTTTAGAAGAATATTAGAAATGTGGAGGAATAAATAAATTTGAAATTTATTTAAAAGGGGATTTATGGAGGTCATGTATTAAATAAAATTTAATACATTAGAGGGATATAGTATCTAAAATAAATTTAAATACTATGAATGAACTATATTTAATTAAATAAAATAGAGGAACATAACGAATATAGTTAATTAATTAAAATCAACTATAATGTTACAGGAATATTAATTAAATTAATATAAGGACGATTTTAGATGTCTACAATATCTTAATCAAAATTAAAAAGACATTACAAAAATGAATCCAAGACAAAATGAATGTGTGTATTTTTGTCATGAACGAAGTAATATATGAAATAGAAAAGCAATTACTTCACTATCTAACATACATGCTCTAATGAAGAAATACTTATCATGCAACTTAATCCAAAAATAAAAGAGAGAGAGAGAGAGAGAGAGAGAGAGAGAGAGAGAGAGAGAGAGAGAGAGAGAGAGAGAGAGAGAGAGAGAGAGAGAGAGAACACAAAANGAGAGAGAGAGAGAGAGAGAGAGAGAGAGAGAGAGAGAGAGAGAGAGATTACACATAATACAATTGCAAATGCATAGAATTTATAAGGTTTGTAAGGGGTGTACCATCCATATCTACTATCTTATATGCACCAGAATCATAGACTTCAGTAATGATGAAGGGACCAAGCCAAATAGGACTGAATTTTCCTTTTTCCTCAGGTAGGGCATTAACATTTCATTTCATTTTGTAAAGATCTAAATCTCCTACTGAAAAGGATCATTCAATAACCTTTTCATTGTATCTCCTTTGTAAAGATTTGTGATATGCTTGAATGTATTTGTAGACATCCAAAAATATTAATATTATTATTAATATTAAATTCCATTTTTCATCTAACTATTTTATTTAATCAATTAAATAGTTTCATAGTTGGTATTTATCAAATGATCAAATACTATCCTAATGTATTTAAATATATTTGTCTCACAAAAATCCCCCTTTTAATAGATTTATATTTATTAAAATTCCTCCATATCCCTTATTCTTCTAAACTGTGATTTATTCAAATCTAATTTGAATTATAATCTAAACCCTATCTAGAAACCTATTAACCCTACCCTAAGCCTACCCTATTCCTACTCTACTCCCATCACCTCACTTCCTAAGCATATTTCCCTACCTAATTGTCCTCTGATCATACTTAAAGGGTGATTCTTAACCTTTTTAAGGCTAATGGAATACTCACCCACATGTGAGAATTCTCTCCAAAATGGATACCCATTCCTCTTTAAGGCTATTTACTCCTTTGTTCCCCACTTGGAATTCTTGAGCCACTCAATATTTATTGCTATATTTGACTTCAAATTAGCCATCCTTTCAAGACTATGTGTCCCTTATGTGGATTCCACATATATGCCACCTCATTCAACCCCTCCTCTTCTATCCCAAAAATCTATAAATAGAGGCCTTCTCCTCTTGCATTTTCATCTCTCATATTTGCATTTTTATTATGCTAACATAGCTCTAGACTTCATATTTGGTTTTATATGCTCTTAGTTTCTTGCTTAAATCATATAGATATCACATGCTAGGATAATGGATAATGAATCATAGCTTCAAGCTTGCATATTGTGCATATCATTTCCATATCTAGTTTATATTATCTTTTGAAGAATTTGGGACTAGTTCCTCATACTAGTTCTTGAATTGCTTCATTATTTCCAATCTTGCATTGCATTGGGGATCTATCTCATTTGTGTTTGAGAGAGCACATGCACAATCCATTAAAAGGAGAAAATCAAATAAGTAGAATAGGGTGCAATTTACTTGCTTTTAGCTCAATATGATGTTATGATGAGGTCTTGTTGGTCTATTTATTCATTCTATGAATTATATGTGTTAACCCACTAACTTCTCATGTTTGAGCTTGCTCCCAATAGATTGAATATTTCACCGTACACGTTCTAGCACACCCAGTGGGATCCACGTCCCTAAATCTTTCTAATCTTCTTATCTTCTTCTTTCAATTTTGCCAAACACGCAGATTGGTGTCTACGATTTACGTAGAGGTGTCTGTGCAAATGATGGTTCTCTTTGAACTATTGTTTGGTGTATGCGCTAAATCAGCATCTACACCCTGAATCAGCGTCTCTGCCTGACACTGTTTATTTGACACTTTCCAAACATAGTTTTTCATTTTTTAAGATTTATTGTCTTTCCCACTACTTTTTGGTATTTAAGCATTCTATTTTTTAGCAGAGATCAATCTTTTTTATTTTTAAGCAAGCTCCGCCTAGGGGGCAGTACCCTTTCTATTGATGAAAGAAAAATTATATCAGGTCTAGCAAATATCTTTCCGGTTACAAAAATAAAACTAAAAACTAAGCACCCCGTCTCAATGAAAGAGGTAGCCAATACTATCTCCTATTGAAATCAACCTAACTACCACCTCTTTCGAGAACAGTTTGTCATTAGCCTGACAGAAAGCCACAAATTTACTCATGTTATTCTCTTTCGCAACACATGCCTTGAATACCTCCCAGGCCTTTTTCATAGTCTTCTTTTTTCCTTTTTCCTCCGAGGAAAATAGACTCTTTAGAATGCCTCTTGAGAGATTGGAGTCCATTAGATCCAACACTATAGTTACCTATGAGAAGAATTCCTCTACGGGCATTCTTCTTAGCATTCCATTCACTAGGAATGCATGACCTATAACTTGAAGAATAGGTTGAAAAAGATTGAAAATAACCTTCCCGCCATGAACATGAGCATTTGGCCAATATTTGGCTCCTAGTAAACTGAGCATGGTCGCCATCTCCTTATTGTTGGCTTGGCTGAAAATACATTTTATCTTCTCTTTCGGTGCTTCTTTCAACTCCGCAATCTGGTTACATCTACAAATAATGCCCAACATACTAGCCATATGATGCTACAATTTGAGTAGAATTTAGATCCTTTGAAAATGTTGTGGAGCTCTATACTAGTTTGAGATTTAAATGAAAGATAGATCTTTCATCTGAGGCCTCTGTAAAGAATATACGACTGTTGAGTTCACGGGAGACCACCTATTCACCCCTGCAGAGGTTTGGAAGGACTCTGCAGAGGTCACACGCACTGGAAGAAGAGTCCCATCCTTCTTGCATGAGCCAATAGGGTCACCTCTAGCCTATGACCATCTTGTCAAGAGGATCAATATCCAAATCTACTAATCTTTTTTAGATCCTCTGGTAGTGGATCATCCTTGCCAAATTCCCTATCTTCTTTGATTCCCAAGTTGGCCAACTTGTCTGCCACTTTGTTCCCTTCTCTGTATACATGCTGCAGTTTAAAAAAGGCAAGTTTCTGTAGATGTTCTTCCACTTTGGGAAGCCAACTAGACAGATGCCAAATGGAGAAATCTATACTCAAAACCCCGTTGATGATAATTAGAGTCTCCCTCGATGATGATTTTGTCAAAGCCTTTAGTAACGCACCACAAAAGTCCTACCTCCATGGCAGCAATTTCTGCCACATTGTTAGTGGTGACCCCCAAACTCCTCACGATGCCTCTGATAATTTCTCCCTTTTCATTTCTGAGAATTGTGCCTATGCCACTAAATCCTATATTACCTTTTCTTGCTCCATCAAAATTAAGCTTGACCCAACCATTTGGGGGGGGGCCTGCCAGATAGCTGTCTTTCTATCAGCCTTCTTATTTTTTAATTTGTGTTCACTCCTATGATTAAAGTTCCATAATTTTTCCATATCCAAATCCCAATTTGACATGTAATTTTAATTAATCCCCAAAATTATGTTGTTAACCACTTCTTCTATAGCACTTTGGATTTTAGTCTTGAGTTGTCTGATCTCCAAAGCCTTCTCTTTGAAAATCCTATGATTCTATTCTTTCCACACATGCCAAACCAATAGTGAGGGACAAATATGCCATATGAGACCCCATTTGGATTTGGACCGGTCTTTAGGCCAAGAGAAAAGAAAGTCTTTCAATGTGTCATTCCTTACACCCTGCCAGTGAAGCTGCCCCAGCAACCAATCCCAACAATCTCGAGCAATTGGGCACCATAAAAGAAGGTGATCTAGCAACTCTTCATCCCGATAGCACATGATGCACCAATTGGTACCTAAAAAACCAATAGATTTTAATCTATTACCTGTAAGGATTCTACAATGAATAGCCACCCATAGAAAATCTCCAGCCTTAGGAAGGGGCCATTTACCCTAGCAAAGTTTAGTCGACCAATATACAACATCCTGTCTGCATCTGAGCAATTCGTAACCAAGATTTACCTTATATGAGCCTGACTTAGACGCACTCCAAATTAGAGAGTCTTCCTCATTAGATTTAATGACAATCTTGTTGAGAAGTAGTTCCTGCAAGCGAGCACCATTTATTGACGCCAAGCCACCTATAATCCTCCAACTAGCCTTAGAGGAAGAAGGGGAATGAAACTGCATGTAATCCGCAACCCTATATCCTATAGAGGTTTCCATATTGGATACCCATTCTCCATCCTCAAAGAAACTATCCAATGGCTTATCCCCTAGCCAAGAGTCTCTCCAAAATAGCGCTCTATGACCATTCTCTATCTGCCAAGTGAGGTGTTTTGTGATGACTTTTCTACTGTCCCATAAGAGGCTCCAAAAAAGGGAACCTGATTTAGCATTTTCCACAGTCAAAATTCTGTCTGGATCCCTAGAATCAAGGTATTTTGCATTCATAATTTGACACCATGACTTATTCGGGGACTTGTACATTTTCCAGACCAATTTGGCACCCAATGCTTTGTTTTGAAGGTCCATGCTCCTAAGGCCTGCTCCTCCTTCGTCTTTGGCCAGACATGCCATATCCCAATTAATGAGGTGGATCCTCTTGTCTGGTTTTGACCCTTCCCATAGAATTTTTTTGAAAATACCATCAAGAGAAGTTGCGACTCTCTTCATGAGTCTGTAAACCGACATGCAATATGAAGGAATGGATGACATAACAGACTTGATCATGAGAATCCTTCCTGCTTGAGAGAGCCACCTATTCTTCCATGAAGAGGATTTTGACTAGACTTTATCAATCATGCCCTCCTAGAAATTGTGCTCCAAGTGCCTTGCAAACAAGGTAACTCCAAGGTAACAAATAGGAAAGAAGCCTTCCTCAAATCCTAGAATGCTGATGTGGAACCTTTCAACTTCCTGCCGGTGTGAAGAAAATAAATCCTTGATTTTGAGTTATTCATGACTTGCCCTGATTCCCTTTCATACTCTGCCAGTACCGCCTTGATAGTTCTGGCTTCCACTACTGAAGCCACACCGAAAAGGATAGCATCATCCACAAATTGAGAATGTGATATGGGGTCCAAATTGTCATGAAAAGAGAATCCCCGCCATTTTTGCAGCCTAAAATTCTACTTAATGAGACCACCCAAAACTTCTGCCATCAACACAAATAAGAAGGGTGACAGGGGATCACCTTGCCTAATTCCATTAGTCGCTTGAAAAAATCTAGAGACCGAACCATTGATAAAAATGGAGAAGTGAATAGATGAAATACAAACAAGTATACATTTAATCCAAGCATTGTTGAAACCAAAACTAGACAAGAGTTTATTGAGAAAAGGCCACCTTATTCTGTCATATGCTTTGCTAACATCTAGTTTGATAATCATACCTGGCCTTTTACTCAAATGCATGCTATGGATGGTTTCACCTGCCAGAATGATGCTGTCAATGATCTCACGCCCGGGAACAAAACCATTTCTCTGCTGAGATGATTCTAGACAGAATAGGTTTCAACCTGTTAACCATTGCCTTTCACAAAATTTTATACAGAGAGTTGTAGAGGGCTATGGGCCTATAGTCATTCATCAAAGAACTCTCAGGCTTTTTAGGAATAAGCGTGATGACCGTGTTGCTTAATTCTTTAACAAACTATCCTTTGACTCGAAAAGATTCCATAATCTTAAGGATGTCTTCTCCCAAAAAAGACCAGCACTTCTGAAAGAATTCTGCAGGGAACCCATCTGGGCCTGATGCCTTAAAGGAAGGGTTGTCGAAGGTGGCTTTTCTAATTTCCTGCAAAGAAAAGGGGCTCATCAAGTTATTGTTATCCTCCTTAGTGACTAATTTTGGAATGAAGTCCAGGAAGGCTAAGGCTGAAGGAGATAAGGAGTCATTAGATGAACCCAAAATATCCTTGAAGTGGGATACTACTATCTCTTCAATGATATCCTCCTTGTCCTGCCAATTGCCATTATCATCTTGGATGCGATTAATATTTTTCCGAGCTCTCTTAGCCTTAACCGAAGCATGAAACAATTTGGAATTGCGATCTCTGTCCATCAACCAATGATCAGGAGAATTATCTCTCCAATAGATTTCTTCTCTATGCAACAGTTTAGCCAATTCGCTTTTAAGATATTTTTCTTTCTCAAATTCAGCATTGGACATACCTGAGGCAATCACCTTGTTGTTTAACTCCTCCAACTCATTCTCAACTCTTATCTTTTCCAAGAAGATTTTTTTAAAAGATTCTCTATTCCAAACTTTAATTCATTTCTTGACTTCCTTTAATCTTTTGACCATTACAAAACTTGGGGTACCTTGAAAATGATTACTGTCTCTCCACCAGTGCTCCAGGTTTGGCAAGAAGTCCTTATCTCTCCACCACATGTTTTGAAATCTGAAGCTACCATTAGACTTCAGGCTGGAAGAGAAGAAGCTTAATTGGATGGGGAAATGGTCTGACATCGACATGGGAATGATTCTGGAAGCCAAGTTGAAGTCCGAGTCTAACCAAAAAGAGCCTACCAAGAATCTATCCAATCTTTCTGAGATCCTAGTGAAGTTGGTTCTTCTATTGGTCCATGTAAAATTCCCATTGATCGGGACCACATCAACCAGATTATTGTTTTGGACAAAATCTATGAAGTCTTCCATCACCCTGTTCTTCTATTGATGCCTCCCACATTTTCCTCTAGATCAAGAATCGCATTAAAATCACCTGCCAGAATGACCATATTACTTTCCACACAAGAGATTTTTGAAGCTATCGCATTCCATAGCAAAAGTTTATCTTCTATTTTGGTAGGCCTGTAAATATTAAAAATAGGGAATGAAAGCTGTTCTTTGACTAAATCCACCATGTCGAATAGCCAGTTATCATGTTTCTCTAATAGAGACATCTTGATGAATGACGGATTCCATAGAAAACCAATACCGCCCGAAGCACCTTTGGCTTCCTGAAAAAACCTTCCCACTTTTTGCAAGAGAAAAAAAAGCTAAGGACTTTGTCCAAATTTAATTTAGTCTCTTGGATTAAGACTAATTCACTCCCAAGCTTCTGAAGCACTCGGTTAAATAAGTGCTTCTTGTCAGGGGTTGCTAGACCCCTGACATTCCATGATGATACCTTCATTTCTCACCAAGGGAGATCCCTCCTCCCTTGGCTTTCCTCATAAATTCAAAGACGCTGAAAATGCCTTTTTCCTTTACCCTATCTTCTCTCATCTATCTATTGGAATGCCTGCCTCTGCCACCTTTTGCTTTTCCCAAGAGATTGTTAGCCAATTGGCTAATGCATCTCAGTTCAATGTTATCCAGAGTATCCATCACCTGACATCAGAAGAGTTCCTATCATATTCGATCTTCGAGTTCGAGCAAGATTTCTTGAAGGGAGTGATTTCTGAGGAGACTTTTCTAGAGATTTCTTCTGTCAGGCTGACAAGCATTCCCCTTCCTCCCTAACTGCACTCGACGATCTCAATGGAAAATTCTTTTGCAAATTCTCTTGAGGCTGCGGAGTGGTTACTGTAACCATTTTTTGTATGCTAGCTTTCTTCCTTTAGATTTTTGTTGGTTTAACAAAAATCCTGCAAACTGATGTTGTGTGATTTTTCAGACTGCATTTCATGCATTTCGTAGATGATTTTTCCACCTCTATATGTTGCTGCCAAACTACCTCACCCACTTTCAAATTAATGAAGGCCGGGATTTCTTGCACTGCTGCTTTTTTGATTCTAGTGTAAAGATATGAATCATTATTAATTATTGATTCATCTATCTCTAATAAGGTACCCAGTGACTGACCAATGTATTCCAGACTGGAATCTCCCCAAAATTCAAGAGGTAAGTTGTACATCCGAATCCAAATCAGGTTCTGATAAAACCCAAGGGGTAGTGGATTAAAATTGAAATGCCATGACTGTAGATAAAGAGGAGACAAACTAAAAAACCAGTTTTGCTGATTTAAAACCAAATTTCTGTCCTCCTCATCCTAGAAGATAACAATGAAAAAATTCTTTGGAATGAATTTAATGATGACTTCCTTGTGCCAATTCTTGGAAATCTGCCAACTACTACAATCTTTTCCCACATGGAAACATCCTCTTCAACCTCCTTCAGAAGTGAAATTTCCACTACCTTCTCCTTGTTTCCTTGATCATGGAGAAAACCTAAATCAACCTCCGTATGACTCCCATGCATTAGATCAAAACCCTGTGAAAAACTTCCACCCTTATTCCTCCTCTCCCTTCTTCTCTGCAATCCTCCTCTCATTCTCCTCCCTATATCGTTGGTGTGTTACGATAAGCTTTCATAGAATTCACAAAAATTTGGGCAAATTGAACCTCATTTTCTCTACTCTCTTAGTAGAGATCAATCTTACAAGCAGTTATAATGCCAAATTTTTATTAAGGGAACAAGATCTTGATAAATCATTAAAGAAAACTAGCTTTTAAATGTTTGGATAATCTCAAAATGGCTAAATCTGATGAATTTGAAGACTAAGAAAGAAGGAAAAGTAACTTTTTTATTTTTGCTGTGTTTTTTTTAGCTTTGCAGATACATCAACATCTGTGAAGATGTGGGTTCCTATTTCAGTTTCTGCGTAAACCCCAGTTCAGAAAAATCATCTATCAACATCTATGATTCATTAATTGGCATCTCCGATTGGTATAACAATTTTTTAACTTTCTATGTTTCCTGGTTTATTTTCCTGCATTCTGTCATTTTGAGCTAAAACACAGAACCAGTGTTTGCGCCTTGAATTGGTGTTTGCGCTCTGACAGGATTTTATTGATCATTTTGCTAACAAATTTTGAGTGGTTTTGTGATAACACTTGTCAAAGATTAAAATTTCAAAACTACTAACTAGTTGTGTTGCAGCACCGCTTGCCAAAGACATAAACTTGAAAGATTACTCACTATTTGTCTTGCAGGTTGCCTCAATTTCAATCAACTAAAAAACCATGCTTGTTAGAATTTTCTAGGCATATAGACTAATTAGATAGATCTTTTTGTCTAATCTGAAGCAAGTGTTAGGGGATTATGCTCTCTTCCCTTTTGGGAAGATCAAAAACCTAGATGCATTTTCTTTGTGTTAAACAATTAAATCTTTGGGAATAAACTAAGCATGTCTTGTGTATTTGTGGAGAAAACAATACTGGATAGGAGAGTATGCTCTTTTCCTCTTGGGGGAAAACCATAAATCCAGACTCCTTTTTGTCGCCAATCCAATTTTATGTTCAAGTTAGTCCTTTAGATGGGCCTGTCGGTTGAGGGAAAAATCTCTCGAGAACGACCCACATGAGAACAAGGTGTAAGCCACACCACTCCAACTCATGTTAATCAAATTTAATCTTTGGGGTTAAAGCCTCAGGAGTCGATTGACATTTGAGCTTATACTCAGCTCTCATCTAACTTAAGTCCGACCTCACGGTCTCAATCATGTTTATGTGACAAATTTTTTCAAGATGCTCTATGGGGCTAAACGCTTGAATCGTGCTTGTGCGGACATAGAGGACACAATCAAACGGAGAACCTTACTAAACACTCTAGGATTATAAGCTACCCGAAACACCCCCAAAAGGTGATAATGTTTGTGCAAGGAAGATATTAACTTCCCCAAGATCACTTGTACATTCGTGCCACCCTGAGCATTTGGAGTAAGATAATATGACATCATGACTAGAGCCATTGCATGCTTGGTGATGGCCGTATTCTGATTAGCTCTTGTGTGTATGCCTAAGCTTGCAAGCAAATATTTTCATGCTATACCAATTCCTTAGGTAGACTTATGCTTCATGTGTTTGAAGAATATTGACAAATCCAAACCACAAATGGAATACCCAACATACAAATTTGTCACTTGCTTGTATCCTTCAAGCTTGCTTTTTCCCTTGTCAGATTGTTTTCCAGACACATGCCTATTATTTTCTAATTTAAATGTTATGAAACTGGTTCTTTCCATGGAACAAATCTATTGAAAATCAAATAGAGATCAAAATTTTGCTAAATCATCAAAACAACATCCTGTTGCAAACTAGCATGAGCTCCAATCCTCAAAATCTGATCTTTTATGAGATATGTCCTCAAACCTCCAACTATTCATCCAAAATCAGATCCGTTTATAGGACATGACCAATTCCAAGAAACATAAGAAGGTAAAAACTTCGTTACCACTCGTGCACAGAGAACAAAAGAATACAACCCAAGAGGCTACCAAGTACCAACACATCATTGATTTCATCAAGCAAGAAACTCATAAACATGAAGAATTTGATAAAGTGATATACAACAACAAGGTTGCTTGCTTCATGGGTAAATATCATCTAAACGCTACTTTCATCAGATTTGAACAATATGACTAGCTGGACCACCACAAAAAATGAACATTCCTCCTCCTCTTAACCTACTTAGCTTGCATTTTAGGACCTCCCTTAGGTTGTCATCGTTAGAAACACATCACACACTCATCCCAGCATAATCCAATCCAATCCTAGTCAACCTAGCATCATCCTAATCATCATCTAAAGCATCCTTGATCACATCCTTCACTTTGTATTGCATCCCTTTTTTAGTTTCTTAGAATCCACATCTTAATCAAACCCCATCATTGATTGCCCTTGAACTAAGCATTATTTAGGATAATCCCCTTTGCCTTTGCAACCTCATCACCTTGATCAAAAGTTTGGTTTGCATTGACAGAGAATCCCGTCCGCCGAAGACCACAAGTCTGTCTTAGGTAGACAATCACATCCACTTGATCTCACACTAGGGAAAGAAACCCTTAATCCTTGCATACATCAAGTCATCCTTAGGAGCATACTCATCATCCTAGATGCATCGTCTAAAATCCTAGTCCTAGCACCATCATCCTTATCTTCCTAGATACATCCTTGCATCTTGCATCTCATATCTCCTTGAGGTAGTCATTTCATGCCACCTATTACACGATCCACTAAGAAGAGGAAGAACATGGACCCTAATCTTGCCGCTAGTTCATATAATCCTACGATTGACAACACTAACACCATGGTTACCTATGCGCCTCAGCCCAACAAAAAAATTGAGCACATTTGGGTAGATAGTAATGAGACTCCCACCATGAGTACCATAGAAATGTTTATCAATCATCCAGGGCATGTCCACATGGTAAATTCCATGAGTGGACATAACAATAGTCAAGTAATCTTATACATTCAACAAAAAGGACTTCAACTCCCACCTTGGATTATAACCACACTTGTCACATGACCTATGGCACTTCCAGGGGAACATGATCATCCTACTAGAAATGAAGTTTTTGATCCACTTCAGTGAGCTCTACAGGTGGGAGCTCTTATCACACAAGTAGTCCAACCTTCCATCCCACCCTCCATCATGCAAACAACACCTTCATCTACCTTGGGAGCTCTGCCTTCTGATCCAACATCAACAACACAAACAATACCCCCTATCACTATGCAAGCACCTCCTGAATCCATAGTAGCTCCACTTTCACAAGCGTTCCCAACATTCATAGCACAGTTTCCACCACCACTGGTCAGCACTCAGGAAACCACCTTTCCACCCATTATCGCTCAGCCCATTCAAAATACAACAACCAGTTCACAGCATCAAAGCACCCAAATCTCCATGCATGTTCCACCTTTTTCTTCCACCACATACCCACAACAGAAAACACACTTCACCACAGGCATACCACCTACCAACACTTATAACCAACCCTTATTTCCACAAGGGTTCACTTTCCCCACCTCACTAGCAGCGCAATCGCAATGTGCACCAACAGTTCTACCTCAAACACAATTCAACCCAAATCCTCCCATGCAAAAACCATCTACAAATCCCTTTACCATAACCCAAATTCCCATCCAACCAATCCAACAACAACAACAACCAATCCAACAACAATAACAACCTATCCAGTAGCAACAACCAATCCAACAACAACATCAACCTATACAACAACATCAACCAATCCAATAGAAACAACAACAACAACGTATCCAACATCAACAACCAATCCAACATCAATAACCTATCCAGCAACAACAACCCATCCAGCAACAACAATCTATCCAACAACCACATACCAACCCATTCACATCCCAAGCACAATAGCAATAAATCAACCCCTTCACAGCTATGCAGCCCACCATCCAAGCTACACAACAGTCACAACCACAAATGCAGAGGGCAAATCCTTTCATTGCACAATCACTGCAATAGTTTGCTAATCCTTTTATCCAACCCACACAACAAGAAAAAACTCATTTCGCTAATTACTTGGCCATGCCATCTTCTGTTGCCTCACAAACCATTCTGCCACAATAACAATTTAGTGTTCCCAGTAATACCAATTACCTCTCTACATCCACTGGGGGTATTCCACCACAAAACTCTTATCCTCCACCTCATGCAGGTGTGCAACAGTCTCTGCCTACTTATCCAATGGCACAATAAGTACAAACATACTTCTAGCAGTTGCAACAACCCTATCAAGCGCCGCCACCTCCTCCACTACAATATTCCCCTTAGTCGCAACTTCCACCATAGCAGCCCATATATGTTGACCAACAACCATCATATCAAACACCATAGTATCCCCTACAGAATCCCCCATATTCGCCATTTGATCCATATCAAGTTCAGGGAACCCATACAATCAGGGATAATAATCCTCCCCCACAAATCAATCATGAATGGGAGGAAATGAAGAATGCTCTCAAAGAGCTAAAAGCAGGGACTGAAGAAAAAACATTCAAGTTTGAAGAAGTGTTTCCTTACCCATTTGATTGATCTATCACTACAATCCCCTTTCCCAAGCATTTTGAGACACCCAAATTTGATAAATATCAGGGGAAGGGAGATCCTGTGAGTCACATGAAGGAGTTCTACATGGCATGTCAAGAAGTGTCCTATAGCGATAATTTCCTCATGAGACTATTTCCTAAGAGCTTAGGCAAGACCGCTCTCGAATGGTTCTACAAAATCCCCTACGGCAGAGTCTCTACTTTTGCTAAACTATCTGAAAAGTTTGTAGCTCAATACGCACATAATGTCAATAATGAAAGCTCACTCCTTGATTTATGCAATTCCAAACAGAAGGGAGGAGAGAGCTTGGCTGATTCCTTTAGCTCTGGAAAGGACTTACTAAAAGGTTGTCCTATCAACCCCCTAAGCAACATCTTATCAAAATATTCATTAACAAACTCCACCCTAAGCTTGCCTATCATATGCGCATGAACTGTATACAAACTTATCAAGATATCAGGATCAAAGGCATGGATCTTGAGCAAGGTCTCATAGAAGATGGTGCCATCAAGCACTACAAAGAATCCCAGCCCGACAAACATAATAATGATCAATCATGGTACTGGAACAAGAACAAGAATAAGAACAAGAACAAGAACAAGAATGCAGTAACTGATGGAGCCACTGACACCAAACACGTTCAGGTTGTGGTGCCCGGTCCCAATGTACCCACTCAAACATATCAGAAAGCACCACTAGTATACCCTCAAACTCCTCCCATGTATCAATAGCCCACTCCTGCATATCCCCAACCAACATATCAGCAAAACATACCCCCTCAAGGCGCGACTATCTATCCCCCTCCAGGGACATCAAATCAACCCAACTACAAAGGTCTTGTGAATCAGATGAATGCTATATTAGTCCCACACAGACACCAAAGGCCTTGTGCTTAGAATGTGCCACAATGCATGTTTACCCCTTTGGGTGAACCCATATATGCCATCTTCCACAAAATGGTCCAAGCTAACCAAGTCGTGTACACAAAAATGCAACCATTTGATGATTCAACACCTAAGCTTGCCTGGTATAATGACAATGAGTAATGTGATTACCATCAAGTTAAGGGACACACCACCCTCAAATGCATGCAGCTAAAAAAATACATCCAATATCTCATTGACCACAAAGAGATCGAAGTGGACTCTCCTGCCCAACCATCGCCAAACGCAGGCCTTAAAATCTATCAAAATGCATTCCCTAAACACACCTTAGGTAAAGGCCTAGGCAATCCTACTCAATCCTCTGACCAAGGGAAGGGTAAGCAAGGGGAAAATATCGACAGGAAAGATTACACAAATGCATATATCAACTATGATAATCTCATCGGCTGCATATCCCAAGTCCAGTCCTCCATCAATGTCATCCATGTCAAGGGTGACAATAACTAATGCGCAGTCACCACTCATCGAGGCAGAATCACAGTTGCAGGTGTAGGTACCGTTCTATCTACTAGTACCCAATACAATCTTTTGGAACACCTAGGGAATACTCCTTCCCAAATTTCCATCCTGGATCTTCTCCGTACCTCACCCACCTATCAAGAGATCCTTAATAAAGCCCTACAAGAATTTTGTGTTCCCAGCGACATCAACCTCACTGAATTCCAAAACCTTGTCGGACACCTATCTACATCTTGTGGGGTCTTCTTTAAACAAACAGACGTACCCTCTGAAGAACTCGATCATAATCTTCCACTCTATATTGTTGTCATGGTTAAAGATTTTTCCATCAAGCAGGTCATGATAGATAATGGTTCAGCCCTAAATATGTGTACTCTAAAATTCATAAACAGTTGGGTTGCACTGAAGCTGATATAAAAAATGATGTCATCACAATCAAAGCATATGACAATCTAGAATGCACTTTTGAAGGCACCATTTCATTGCCCATCAAAGTGAGCCCTGTTATCCAGGATATAGTATGACATGTTGTTGATCTTAACCTTCCCTTCAACATCCTCCTCAGTCGCCCATGGATTCATTCTATGCAAGCCATCCCCTCCACCTACCATCAGTGCATCAAATTCCCATATAACAGCACTGAGATCACCATCTGCGTAGATCCCAAGCCCTTCACATGCTATAATGCATTGGAAACCTCCTTCCCACATTCCAATAACCATCCTGAGATCGACATTGGCACCTATGTCACTAGTTCATCTCAAACCCATTCAGACCCAGAAACAATCCTCTCCTCCACCCTTTCTATAGTCAAGATAAAAAACAAAGGTTGTGGCGAGTACAACTTATCTGATGCCTTCGCAGTTGGAGCATTGTCAGTTGATCCACATACTCAAGGTCACCAACCTAGTCCAAGCAAGACAGAACCAAAAACAACTGAATTGCTATAATTGGGTCCTACCACTTTTATCTCAAATGGTATTTTGAATAGCTAGGAAATGCCACCAAACATCAACCAATGGCTCTATAAGTATCCACCACCCAAGGACACAAGTCACCTAAATTACTTCAAAGGTAAGTGCCCTTCAACTCACAAGATGGTGACAAAAAATGGAATTATTAAGGAGGTGGCCTCGACTATGAAGAACAAGGAATGAAGGATCCTATTGTACCTACCCGATGAGAAAGGAACCTAGGCCTTGGCATGGATTCTGACATGAGTGAGGGCACCAACGAGAACATCTATGCCTCTTATCCTTCCCTGGGCAAAATTGCTGACATTGAAGATGTCCCGAAAGAAAAATTTGTGAGAGCCTATGATGATGAAAAATTCATGGGCAATTCTATCCTCCGCCAACTTTCCATTCTCTTCATTGACCTTCCCTTCTGCCATCCTGAACTCATAGGTTGGGACCAACCAAGTTTCGTACATGTTAACGAGTTCCAAAGTGAGGATGCACTCCTAACATTTATGGGAGCGACTGAACAAAGCAATGACTGGGGGAAAAATTACACACATGTCTACAAGCTGGATCCAAAGGCATACTTTGGGGAAGAGGAGAACTTCAGCCACAAAAATAAAGCAAAAATAAAAAATAAAAAAGAGAAAAATTGATCCCCTAGTGAGAACCCCTCTGGGGTGCTATCTGATCACAAAATAGTAAAAACAAAGGGTGTATCCACTGGTGAAAACCTCTTTGAGGTGCCAGAGGATGAAGATTATCCTCAACCTCTAATCCATGATTATAGGCCTGAACAGTCATCAATTCTCATTGAAGAAACAAAACCTCTCAACCTGGGCACCAAAGAGAATCCCGCCATCACATACATAGCAAAATCTTTGACAGAAGAAGAAGAACGAGATCTTGTCACCCTCTTGAAGGAATCCATAAATAAGTTCGCATGGTCTTATTCCCACATGTCAGGATTAGACCCCAATTTGGTGGTTCACCATTTTGCAGTGGACCCAAACATCAAGCCTGTCAAACAAAAGCTCAGAAAGATGCACCCCAAAGTGGCACTACTTGTCAAGGAAGAGCTAGAGAAGTTACTCCAAGCCAAGATCATCCGCGCCATTGACTACTCTAACTGGATTTCTAACATGGTGCCAGTGTCTAAACCTGATAAATCAATCAGGATATTTACAGACTTCCAAGATCTCAACAAGGCATGTCCCAAGGGTGATTTCCCATTGCCAAACATAGACATGATTATGGATCTCACAACAGGACATGATATGTTGTCACTCATGGATGGATTTTCCAGATATAATTAGATCTGTATTGCTGAAGAAGATCAACAAAAGACAACATTAACAAACCCCTGGGGCACCTTGTACTATAATGTGATGCCATTTGGCTTGAAGAACGATGGGGAAACCTATCAGAGGGCCATGACTGTCATTTTTCATGACATGAATCACAAGAATCCTGAAGACTATGTAGATGATATCTTGGAAAAATTAGTTAAAAGGGAAGATCACCTAGATGTTTTGGAATGCATCTTTGATAGGATTGGACACTACTACCTCATGCTCAACCCTAAGAAGTGTGTCTTGGGGGTCACATCATGAAAACTCCTTGGGTTCATTGTATCCAGACGAGGCATTGAAATAGATCCAAAGAAGGTACAAGCTATCATAGAAATGCCTCCACAAAAAAAATTCTGACAACTGCACAACCTCCAAGGAAATCTACAATCTGTGTGTCATTTTATCTCTTAACTAGAAGACAAGTTCCAACCATTTACTCATCTCATGCGAAAAGACAACACTTTCAAATGGGACCCTCAGTGTCATAAATTTTTTGACAAGATCAAAGAATACTTGGCTAATCCACCCATCTTGGTACCACCTGTACCTGGCTGACCAATCATCTTGTATATTTCTACTACTATGACAGCCTTGGGGGCACTCCTTTCTCAGTTGAATGATGAAGGTAAAGAAAGAGCTATTTATTACATCAGTCGGACCTTTGTGGGTTATGAGCTCAATTATTCCCCTATGGAAAAAGCATGTCTGGTAGTGGTCTTCACCACTCAAAAACTTCACCACTATATGCTTAGTCATACTTCCAAGCTCATTTCAAAAGTGGATCCTCTCAAGTACCCACTCTCCAAGACAACTCTCACTAGATGAATGGAAAAATGGGTTATGCTGCTAAGCGAGTTTGATATTCAATATGTTGACAGAAAAGCCATTAAAGGGAAGGTCATCATAGATCAGCTAGTAGAAGTGCCATTGGTGGACGCATATCCTTTGATCACAAAATTTCCAGATGAGCATTTATGCATGATAGAAGAGAAACCTACTTGGAAAATCTACTTTGATGGGTCCTACATAGCTCATGGTGCAGGGGCAGGAATACGTTTTATCACACCTCAAGGTGACTACATCCCTATGTCATTCAAATTGGGATTTCCCTACACAAACAACATTGTAGAATATGAGGGACTAATCACAGGGCTCCACATGGCTATAGAATGGAACATCATAGATATACATGTCGTTGGTGATTCCCAACTTATCATCAAACAAGTCCTAGATGAGTATCAAACCAAAGATGACAAATTGATGCCATAAAAGCAGATGGTTGACAAGATGAAACAAAATTTCCTCCACTTCCAGATAACACAAGTACCACGCTTTCAAAATAAGGTTGCCAATGCAATGGCCACAATTGGCTCCCTCTTAGAGATTCCTCACAAGTCTACACAATACGAATTCTTAGTTGAGAAACTTCATGCTCCTGCTTACGAGAATGATGAATCGAATCGTGTATGTGTCTTGGTTGGTCCCCAATCTCCATGGTACCATGATATCCAGGATTATCTACAAAATGGTATCATATCCCCTCATCTCACCTCAACCCAATGCCAAAACTTCATTCGCAGAGCTTCCTGCTACACCCTCGTAGCCAACACCCTTTATCGTCGAGGCTATCACAACGTGCTCTCTAGATGTTTAGATGAAAACAAGGTTGCCCAGGCCTTACAAGAGGTACATGCTGGAATTTGCGGTGCCCACATGAGTGGCATGGTCCTAGCCATGCAAATTTTGTGTACAAGATACTATTGGCCTATAATGGAACATGATGCTTGTGAGTTCATCAAAAGTGCTTGCCTTGTCAACAACATGCCAATTTGATCCATGCTCCTGCCCAGGACCTCCAACCTATTACGCCTCCTTGGCCTTTTTGTTGTTGGGTTTTTGACCTCATTGGTAAGATTACTCCCCTCTCTTTTGAAGGCTATAAGTAGATCATAACAACAATAGAGCACTTTACAAAGTGGGTTGAAGCAATTCCTCTCACACTCACTATAGGTCTCCAGATCTCCAAATTCATCCTCTACCACATCATTTGCTGCTTTGACATACCCTCCACTATCTTCACAGATCATGAAACACCATTTGAAAATCAACACGTCAATGATCTGTATGCTCACCTCCATATCCATCACCATTTCTCCAGTCCATATTTCCCTCAAGGTAATGACCAAGCTAGGGAAACTAATAAAACCATCCTCAAAATCCTCAAGAAAGTTGTCAATGATATTGGTCGTGACTGACATCTCCAGATCAACCCTACCCTCTAGGAATATCGCACTTCCTACCATACTTGTACAAGTACTACTCCATATTCCCTAGTCTACGACAATAAAGTTGGCTTACCAATTGAGGTCGAACTACCATCCCTCCGAGTATCACTGAGAGGCTTGATTGATGATGAAGATTACCAAGTAGCAAGACTCACACAACTAGATCTACTAGATGAAAAGTGCCAGTGAGCCTATGATCACCTCATCATCTATTAAAATAGACTCAAGAGGAACTACAATAAGAAAGTCCACCCACACCAATTCTAGGTGGGGGACCTTGTGCTAAAGGAAAATAAAAAAGTGGGTACTGATCGAGAAAAGAAAGGTAAGTTTGAGGTTACCTGGCAAGGCTCATATGTTTTCACTGCATGCTTTAGTTCTAGGGCATATCAAATCTCCACTCCTGAAGGAGAACCCTTGAATGATCCTATCAACATCATTCATCTCAAGCGCTTCTATGCCTGATGATTGGTTGTTCATTCCAGTTATCTGAGAAAATCCATAAAAAAGTATAAAAAGTCCTGAAAAAGTATAAAAACAATGCAAAATAGTCCTGAAAAAATCTCAAAAAAGAAGAAAAATGAGGCTGAAAAAATGGTTGTCCTGGTGAAAACCTAGCAAACAGGTGCTTAGACAACATTGAAAAAATAAAAAAGAAGAATAAAAAGAAAATTTTTATCCAATGGTGAAAACTTGGCAATCAGGCGCCTTGGACAAGTATGGGTGATGAAAACATGGCAACATGCATCACACATAATGGATCATTTCATTATCTATCAAAATCTTGCTCCCCTCCATCTCCATCATTGCATTTCCACAAACCTAAGAATTTCCCATATTCCCTGGGTCTTCCAACACTATCGCACTTATCAAACAACAAGATCCAATCAAGTCTCAACAACAACCGTTGTACATAATTGCTTGAAACTAATCATTCAGTTTGATCCTTGTATATTTGTGACATGTCCAATCCTCTCACCATCACACTAACACCTTGAGCTTCCATCATGCTAACCTCCCTTGCCTGGTCCTCCATAGTCCCCCTAGCTGGTTCATCATTTGAATGTGACACACACCAAAAACATGAGTCCCATTGCATCCATTGCATCCGCTCCATACCTAAATTTTCATAACATCCCTACATTTTCATTAGGATCATTGTATTTACATACATTACATCATAAAAAAATTCATAAGCATATTAAATTCATCCATTGCATTACATCACAAGTACTACAATATACATCAAATGCATAAGCATACATCTAGGTACATGCATCTAACCATCTCATCCTGTATATACATAATCATAAAAAAACATCACATCCTACAAGCATCAATGTCAGTACTCATATAAGCATATGCATCATAATATCATATAAATCAAAGCATGAGAATCATACATCATAGAGTCATAAGAGTCATTAATAGGTCATCATATATATAAAAATCATGAGTACAGTGTCTGTCATCAATAAATACATAGTCGTGCACCTAGGTGTTGATATACATGTACATCTCAAAATACAAAACTGTGTGTCACAAAATCCTCTAAAGGAATAATGCTGGTGGCTATGATCCCCCTCCTGGTGGTGCTTGTGGTGGCATCCCAATTGACCCCTGAGAAGCTAAAGCTCGACCTGTGGTATGTGATCGAGACCTCTTTAAGTACACCTATCTCTGGACCTTATGAACTAGTTGATGGTATAATGCCTGATAGTGGGCTGCCTCTCTACCTACCCTGGCTGTATCCCTGTGAGCTGTGAAAGCCTCTGCCACCACCTATCCTGACCCACCTACACTGGCCGCCTGTCTAGCGATATATCACTCTATCCTATAAGCCTTGACCCACCTCTGTGCTGCATTCCTCTTTGAGGTCAATGTTAGGATCTGCTCCATCGCCTAATCCATATGCTCTGTAAGGGTACCCAACTGACCTCTCAATGTCCCTATCTCAGTCTGTAACTCTTCAGCATCATGGGTTAGATCCACCATAGAAAACTCCCCAGAGTCCACTCTGCCCTGTAAGGTGTCGAGTGCACCCTTAGCCCTATCTTCCCGTGCTATCTTTGTTGCTAAAAGCCCCTATACCCAGGTCATCTCAGTCTATAGGCTGGTCTCAAATACCTGCGCCATCCCTAGGAAACCCCGTAGCCATGCACACTCGGTCTGTAAACTGTCTCACTCTGTGATAATAATATCATGAGTATCCTGTACAATGAACCCTGTTGGTGGCCCCTATGAACCTTGTGGTACATGTACTTGTACTGGCACCTGAGGTGCCTGAACCTATCCCTGTGTGGGCACTTGAGGTGCCTGGTCCTGTCCATCCCCCAGTGGCCCCTGATCCTGTCCACCCTCTACTTGTGCCTCAGTCTGTGGTTGAACCCGTCTCCACTGTGGTCTCCTCCTCTGCCCTATTGCTAAGGTCTCAGGGACATCTCCTATAGCTATCACATCGTCAACCTCCATGTCCCCTGTCGGTTGCTCATGGGCCGCTACCTGAATTGGGTCTGTCAGCCGTAAGGGTGTGTGCGCAGCCCACCATGCTGCATACTCTACAGTCATACTTGCATCAATGACATCATGGCCTAGCCATGAAGTCTATCCTCACCATCATCCTCTAGGCTACCCACACTGTGAGTGCATTTGTATACTTTCTCCACATGCCAACCTCCCTAGTGACATGAGGATGTAAATCATCCTCTACCACCACCCCCTGCTGCATTCCAAACTATCTCATGACCTTGAATGACCTGTACCTCTCTATTTGGTGGATGGTCCTCCCCAGTAGAAAGTAATCCATCTATATGTACGAGAGGTATAAAAATTCCTCAAAGTCATCCTTTATGCCTGCCTGCCAATCCACAGCTCCCCATGGCTCGCAGAGTCTGTAAGGGGTCTAGAAAGAAAACCTGAACTTCATCTAGTAGCCGTCGCCAACATCTGCTCTGACCAACAGAGGTATATCTCAATGGAAGCCTATATCTACATGCATATGGCTCTCCCAAATGTCACACCCCTCATACTCATATCAGATGGAACACTGCAATGTGCTCCCAGACCCATACTAACAACAAAGTAATGCCAGTCCCCATGTTGCGCACCCTACGATACACAACCATGTGTAGGTCATGATATAACTTTCCCAGGATGACATATCCCTAGTAGTAGGTCGACCCCTCCTTGAGAATCTTGACCACTACCCAAGACTATCCCATACCAAATCCATGTCCGACCAAGTCTGCCAGCATCCACCCACCGATCAGTCCAGCCAAAAATAATGCTATCTGCCTCAGTCTCCTGTCAACCGATGGCTACCAGGGCATCCATGTCCTATATGTGGGGATCCTCCTCATAGGTCTCCTAAAGGAAATCTCCATTTAATGATCACTATCCTCTAACCTATCATGTGGTACCAACCCTCAGATCGATATCTATAGAATTCACCACACATCCTCAAGATTTATAGTGGCCTCTCCAGTCGACAGATGAAACGTAGTGGTGTCACTGTGCCACTGCTCAATCAAGGCAGTCATCATCCTGTTGTGTGCCCATAGCCTAGGCCAATGGTGCACATAGTCCAACCCAGCCATTGCTAACAATCCCCAGTCCACATCCGTCACCTAGGCCTCCAGCTCCATTGTCGGTGGCCAGTGCTCCCGAGATCCCAATGGAGGGAACTACTCCTGCAAAAATCCAAAATCCACCATGTCAACCCATATTTCTTCTATTCCTAGCCTAACCCCTCCCAAAATGGGGCATCTTGTCCCTAGGTCCTTCGCCGACCCATCCCCGACCCCTATCGGGTCCCTCCGTTTCCCTCCCCCTCGGCGTCTGCCCCTTTTGGCACAGACGCTGGTTCAGTTAGAGATGCTGGTTCTTAAACTGGCATCTCCGCCTATTTCACCCCTAGATCACCATCTTTGAAGACGCGGATCCAGGTTCAGCATCTTCAAAGACACTGGTTTGGCACCGACGTCCTTGTAGACGCGGGTTCAAGGATCAACATTTGTGAAGATATCGATCCAGGGATCGACGTCTTTGCAGACGCTAGTTTAGGAACCGGCGTCTCCAGTCTAAAACCCTTTCTACCTGCATTAATTTCTCCCTACCCACCCAGAAAGTGTTAAAAAACTTTAACAAAAGTAACAGCAAGGTAACAGTTGAGTTACTCACTGGTAATAGTCACTCTGCGGGTCTCCCATGTGTCCAAACACACTCTCCCAACTGCCCCATCATCCTCTTGTCAGCCATGATTTCTCTCTAGAGCTCTCTTTTCACCTAAACACTATTCACAAATGACCTTCTTTAAGCCCCCTAGCCCCTCTTATAGCCCCCCATTTTCCCCAAAAACTTTCCCGCTCCATTTCCTTCCCCACCCCCCTGTATATTTTTGTATCATTACTCCCGTTGTACAGTCTAAATGTGTAGAAAATTCCAAAAACATTTAAAAAATTTCAAAAATCCAAAAAAATTAAAAAATAAAAAAAATTCAAAAAAATCAAATACTATCCAAAATCTTGCAATAAACCCTTGTTTCTTTCCGCATCATTCAGTTTTTCCCTTTTTAGTGACGTTTTGACTCCTACGACTGCAACCATGTTTTTCACCAAATCAGTTTTGTGACCGACTCTCCTTGCTCCTCATTGTATTCACAACTTTTGCCAGCAAATATCTATCAATCCAATCAACTCCAATCTTTTCCCTTCAGGATGCATCCTTCCGACGTCGGCTTATCAAATCATTCATCACATCAATCCTATTCATGGCAAGACCTTTGGATTGAATGACTGCTTGGTCATGAGGCCTTCTTTATTGATTTTATCTTTTTGTGTCAGTTTACACCTACTCACCACTACCTTGATCTGCTATATCTTGGTGCATTGTGACTGGTGGCTACTAATACATGAGTCTTTTTTTCAATGTGCTTTTGTTTGAGTGTCTAGTCCATGCAAAGGAATTCTGTCATCTATGTTTTCTAACACCTGATGCATACATCCTCTTGCAATATCAAAATCGGATGTGCTCTCCATATTTTTCACACAAATGAATCCCCAAGGATCGTTAGTTGCATTTAATTTCATCATTGCATTTTCATTCTTAGTTGCATTTTAGAAGGCTTGTATTTATTCTCTCCTCTCCTTTCTTCCTTCCTGTTGTGTCCTTTTTAAGAAAATCCCACAACATTGTCTTTGTTATGTTCTTTTCTCGAGGAGGCACAAACCTATATCATCGTCACTTTGGCATGACTCCTAGAAACCCTCTTCCTCTGGGGCAACTTATTTTCTTGTCTTTGACACAATGTCACTTGCGACGCCACGTCAAAGAGAGGCAAAATGTAGATGTCCAAAAATATTAATATTATTATTAATATTAAATTCCATTTTTCATCTAACTATTTAATTTAATCAATTAAATAGTTTCATAGTTGGTATTTATCAAATGATCAAATACTATCCTAATGTATTTAAATACATTTGTCTCACAAAAAGCCCCCTTTTAATAGATTTATATTTATTAAAATTCCTCCATATCCCTTATTCTTCTAAACTATGATTTATTCAAATCTAATTTGAATTATAATCTAAACCCTAGCTAGAAACCTATTAACCCTACCCTAAGCCTACCCTATTCCTACTCTACTCCCATCACCTCACTTCCTAAGCATATTTCCCTACCTAATTGTCCTCTGATCATACTTAAAGGGTGATTCCTAACCTTTTTAAAGCTAATGGAATGCTCACCCACATGTGAGAATTCTCTCCAAAATGGATACCCATTCCTCTTTAAGGCTATTTACTCCTTTGTCCCCCACTTGGAATTCTTGAGCCACTCAATATTTATTGCTATATTTGACTTCAAATTAGCCATCCCTTCAAGCCTATGTGTCCCTTATGTGGC
>MU227335.1:1589365-1621667 GCA_018584345.1 Thuja plicata | reverse complement strand
ATATTTGCATTTTTATTATGCTAACATAGCTCTAGACTTCATATTTGGTTTTATATGCTCTTAGTTTCTTGCTTAAATCATATAGATATCACATGCTAGGATAATGGATAATGAATCATAGCTTCAATCTTGCATAATTTGCATATCATTTCCATAGCTAGTTTATATCATCTTTTGAAGAATATGGGACTAGTTCCTCATACTATTTCTTGAATTGCTTCATTATTTCCAATCTTGCATTGCATTGGGGATCTATCTCATTTGTGTTTGAGAGAGCACATGGACAATCCATTAAAAGGTGAAAATCAAATAAGTACAATAGGGTGCAATTTACTTGTTTTTAGCTCAATCTGATGTTATGATGAGGTCTTGTTGGTCTATTTGTTCATTCTATGAATTATATGTGTTAACCCACTAACTTCTCATGTTTGAGCTTGCTCCCAACAGATTGAAGATTTCATCATACACAGTGTTCAAGAGCATTAATACATTGTCTGTCAAGCTTTTGAAGTTGTTAGAGGTGTTGTTCTCTATAAGTGCCATTATTAATGAGGCCCCTAAGAGAAATCCTTGGCAAGGGGATTTCCAACTCCAATGGCATAATCGCATCCGCACCATAAACCAAGTTATAAGGAGTTGTTCCTGTAGTTGTACACATTCTTTTTCTATAATCCCATAAAGCATAGGTTAACTAAGTGTGCCAATCATTACCATGTTTATTAACAATTTTACAAAGGATTTTCTCAATTGTCTTATTAGATGCCTCATCTTGAACATTAGATTGAGGGTGATAAGGAGTAGAAAAGTGTTATTTACTGTGATATCTATCAAGAAACTTCTTCACATCCTTTTTTTTAAAGAAGTACCATTATCAAACACTATAGTTGAAGGAATACCAAATTGAGATATAATGTTATCCTGGATAAAGTTACAGATAACATCAACTATGGTAGAATGAAGAGGAAAAACTTCTACTCATTTAGTAAAATAATCAGTAGTGGTGATTATATAAGTATGCCCTTATGATAAAGGAGGAGATATTTTCCCAATAATATCCAAGCCCCATAGATTAAAGGGAAATGAAGCTACCTGAGATTGGAGTTCATGAGTGGGAGTGTAGATCAAATTTTTATGTTTTTGACATTGAAGACATCACATTACAAAAGAGAAAGAATCTTGTTCCATAGTTTTCCAATAATATCCTATGTGATTAACTTGTTAACTAAATATTTTCCACCAAAATGCCCCCCACAAGAACCTAAATGAGCTTCTTCAAGGGCCATTGGAATCTCAGTTTTGTTAACGCATCGTAAAAGAAGACCATTATAAGCTTGTCTATAAAGGACACTAGAAATAATGATATATCGAGTAGAAAGATTTTGAATTTGAGCTATAGTGTTTCTTACATAATGAGTTTAGGGAAGGTACCATCTTGTAAGTAATGAAAGATGTGAGAATACCACTCATTTGAATCAAGACTAAGGAAACAAGTAAAATGACTAGGGCTTTTAGAAATAGCAGGATCAACATGGTTATGTATAGTAAATTGGTAACTCTCAAATTGGTCATCAAATGAAATCAGAGAAGCAGAACTAGCCATCACATCACTATGTCTATTATCTTTCCAACGTAGAGAGTTAATAGAATAAGAGAGAAATGTTTTTAGCATGGCTAAGGAAAGGTTGTGATATTGATTTAATTTAGAATGATTAGTTTTATAAATACCATTAATTTGTTTCACAACCAATTGTGAGTCTCCAAAGATATGAATATGTTTCACGTTAAGGGATAAAGCTGCATTTAGTCCAGCAATAGGGGCTTCATATTTTGCAATTTTATTAGTAAAAATGAAATTAAGATGATAGAATAGAGGAATTGGCTTCCTGAAGAAGAAACTAGTATGACGCCAACAATAGAGTCAGTTTGACATATAGATCCATCAAAGTATAACTACCATGCATTATCAATATCTATGGGGAGAAAAAAATATCAGGAAAAGAAATTAAATTAGAAGCAGTATCGGGTGAAGGGGTTGTTGAGTCATTTTTCAAATTTTGCATTTTAAAGCATAAAGGCTATTTAGAAATCAAATATGAAGGCATATTGCATAGATCTAGAATGTGAAATAATATTGGATACATTCAAAAGGGACCCTTTTTGCTATTTTGCAGGTCAAAAAGGTGGCAGCTGTGAAATGACAAAATTTCACTATTTTGCAGGAGCAAAAAACAAAGAAGAGAAATAGAGAGTTTTCGCTATTTCATAGATGGAATTTGTGGGGGAAGCGAAATAACAATTTATTTTCTATTTCATGAAGGACTTTTTAACAGGATACGAAATGGCAAAAAAATGAGCATTAAGTAAAAAGGTGGCCGAATTAATGATCAGAGTACACTGGCAGATTTATCACATTTGAAATGTCTCAATAATTGAATGGGCATCATTTATGAAGAGGATGAAACAATCTTACTAAGATTTCCAAGAAAATAAAAATAAATCAGAGATATAGAGTTGAAAGAATAGTTCTCATTAAGTTGATGTGATTTTAGAGAAGATGAAGCATCTGGTTTAAGTTATTGAAATACATACGAGAGGTTGTGTTGCATTGTTGATTAACCTTAGGGTTAAGTGAAAGGTTTAAAAAATGGTAATCAAGGTTTTGCACTTCTAGATTTGAAAGGATGGACAAGACAAGATTGTCATTCCCTAGGGAATGTATGATGCAAGAAATAAAATTTGAATATGCGAGTCCATCTAATCATGCTTGCATTTAATGAGGAAATAGGATTACACGTATCAAAAGGTGGTAGGCTTTTCAAAGTGTTTTTATAAGTGGAAAAGGATTAAATTAATTATAACATATTTTTATTTCAACCTAGAGGATGGGTTTACCGATGGTTTTTTATGCTTGGAATGAAAATCCACATCAAGTGATGCAGCCTAATCTGCTAGAGATAGAGGAGGATCAACTTGATTTGCTTAACACCCTAATGTCGGTGGCCTGTGAACTCAAGGCTAGTTATGCAGCCTATGAGAGTGACATGCTTGAGTTAGAAGAAGAGCAAGACCAGGTAGAGCTACATGACCTTGCACGGGAAATCCAAATGAATGATAATAACTGGGTCCATGATGATCTTGATGATGAATTATTGGACATGCTTAGGGAAATTCAATTGATGCACCTAATTTTCCATGAATTAGGTATAAATTTTGTGATTATTGCTTAAAATAGGGTTTTAGTTTAGAATAGGCATTTTGTAATGATCCTTAGCTTGTTGCATCCCTTTGTATTATATAAAAGGGATACCAAGATCATGTAGAAAGGGGGAGACATAATAGTATAAAGATATAAGATAAGAAAAGGGAGGAAGATGGTATTGTAGGAAGATAACATGGATGGTGACTGCAATTAAAATGTAAATCAATTATATTCACTTTTTTTTATTAATACAAAGAAAATATATTTCCTATCCAAGATTGAAGAAGTAAGTTCATTGTTTTTTATTGGATTGGTCCTTTGCATTTTCAGTTACACAAAGTTTTCTCTTTACTGTTAGATGTCAGAAAATTGAAGTTTTAATATTAGTTTTTGAGTATCAAGGGTTATATATGAAGCTCCCATCTATACAAATCCTTGTCTAATTGGTTTCTTGCCAAGGAATTAAAATTCATTTAGACTAATACAAATATTATTATCAATTCATCCTTGATGTCACGGGGGAGATAATTTAAAATTAAATTGTAGAGTGTACATGAGGGTTTAAACAAAGCTTGACTACATTTCGCCCAATTAGTTGGATAAGGGTCTGGCCTATGTATCTCCTCAAAGAAGGTTTTTTTTACAGTTGTATGAGAATTGAAGTTCTTTCATTTCATCCTTGCAAAATATATTATCTCGTACCCAAATCATTTTCCTTATACACAAATAAAAATTCAATTAAAAGATTTCATAATATTCAAACACTAAATACGAATCAAATATTCTTATTCTGATTAGACTCAGGGAACATTTGACATCCTGAGAAATCAAGAAAGTTTAAATTCATTATAGAAAAACACCTTTTGTGTTTGGGGTGAGGGTTTACCCACCTAGGTTTATTGAAGCCTAAAGTTTAGGGGAATTAGATTATTCTTGTTCATTTTCCAAGATTGATTGAAGCAATCTAGGAGAATTGGAAAAATCTCTTGGATTTCCAATCTGCGGTTTTGGGAACCAACACGGGCTTCAACCAAGTGGTCAATAAAAGTTTTTCCTTTGATCACTTTTTGGGAAACAAATTTAAGATCAAATTCACTTAACATCATCATCCATTTCATGAGGTGTCTTGAGAGATCAGTTTTAGAGAAAAGATGTTTTAAAGGATCAAACTTTATAAGAATGTGAGTTTTAGCATTAAGGAGATAATGACTTAACTTTTGAGTAGAAAAAACCAAAGAAAGGCATTGTTTTTCTATCAGAGTGTATCAAATCTAATAGTCAAGAAAAGTATGACTTATACAACACATAGGTCACTCTTTTCCATTTTGATCATGTTGAATGAAGACAACTGCAAGATCATGAGAGGAAGAAGTGTATAGAAGGAATGGTTGATTAGGTATAGTTGGTTGCAAAATAGAAGGATTAGAAAAATATTGTTTAAATTCTTCAAAATATTTTACATAGTCTTCATTCCATGAAAAGGTGTTATCCCTTTTTAACAATGAAGTGAAAGGAATTGTTTGATCTGCAAGGTGTAACAAAAACCTACAAATATCTTGAATTTTTCCTTGTAGATTGCAAAGTTGTGATATATTTCTAGGAGGTGGAATACTGCCAATATTATCAATATTATTTGTATCCACTTCAATTCTACTGTTTGAAATTATGAATACAAGAAGTTTCCCATTATCAACAACAAAAACACATTTTCAGGGATTCAGATGCATGTTATACTTACAAATATATTCAAATATTTGTCTAAGAATATGAACATGGTTTGTGCAAGAAGTAGACTTAGCTAAAATGTTGTCAACATAATCTTCTAGAATCTTGTGGATATAATCGTGAAAGATAAGAGTCATAACACATTGATAAGTAGCACCACCATTTTTCAATCCAAAAGGCATAACAACCCAACAAAAGGTTCCCCAAGGTGTTATGAAAGTGGTCTTGTATTGATCTTGAGGAGGAATGAATATTTGATTATAACCAGAAAAACCATCCATGAAGGATAATAAAGGATGTCCAATCATAGAATCCACTATCATGTCCGTGTTTGGAAGAGGAATATCATCTTTTAAAGAAGCCTTATAGAGATCATGAAATTCGGTACACTTTCAAATTTTATTCTTACCTTTAGACACATCCACAATGTCTGAAATTGAAGGAGAATAATCAATTGGATGAATGAAAACCAATGTCAAGAAGTTTTTCAATTTCAGCTTTCACAAGTATAACAATCTTAGGGTTCATTTTTTGAATTTTTTGCTTCACCAGTTTTGTGTTAGGAAGAAGGACAATGGTGTAAGTCACAATCTTAGAATCAATGCAAGGCATGTTAGTGTATGTCCAAGCAAATATATTAGGAAACTCATGAAGAAGAGATGTAAGCTCTTGTTGTTCATGCTCATCTAAACATTTTCTAATTTTAATCACTTTTTACAAATTGGAAGGATCTATTTGCACATCAATGGTATCAATAATCAAGATATATTTTTTTTGATGGATATCGATAGGCAAAGGAAACTATTGTATCTTTTCAGGATCAATATATTTCCCAAAGTATGTTTTTGTATTTAAGCAATAAGGAAAACCATGGTTATGATGATAACGAGGAAGATTGTCATAAGCTCCTAAGAATTCAACCAAGGAGTCATCAGTACTAAACATATCAAGAGAAGGTATCCTACATGTGACATCATCATCAATGATGCAAGGATTAACAAGAGAGACGTTCAAAAGAAATAGTATTAACATTGAGATAAGTGATCGGTTCTATAAAGGAATAAAAAACTAGGCTTTTACCAAGACTCAGGGATTGGGAATCCTACTGAGAAGCTATCTTCCTTATAAAAAACTCATTTAATTTATCAACCCAAGGACGTAGTACTTGAAATGGATTAGCAAGATATATGCCCCAAGGATTTACTCAGACTACACTATGACTCCAGGAAACAAATCGCTTGAAAAGGAAAGCTAGTATATGGCTGCAGGAAATAAATACTGGAAAGAAAATAAAAAAGTAAAGATATTGAAGGAATGCAAAGGCTTGAAAATGAAACTAAAATGTTTCAATGGTTCTGCCACTTTGGCTGCAGGAAGAAACAACTTATCTTATGGCTTTGGCTGCAGGAATAGTGTAACACCAGAATTAAGATAACAAGATGTAGGAAAAGAAACTACATGAAATGATTCTAAATAATGTGGATTCCTCACCAAGTGGGCCCCCTTGGATGAGTATCCAAAACTCAATTACATAGAACTAGATCTCAAGACTTCATTTATCATTGATTGAAAAACATAGTACAAAGATTCATGTAAGCTGTAAAAATAATAGAATGAAACTATATTTATGATAAATGATAATTCCCTCCTTCTCATGGAGGAGTGAGACTTTATTTAACTAAAAACATCTAACAAATTAACTTCTCATGCTACAGAATAGTCAGAGTCATTATTGAAAATCTAGAAACTAGAAAGTAAAAAAACATAAGATATCCATAAAGAAGGAAAGAACTGTCACGAAAGAGGAAGAACAAATATAGCTTCCCACTTCTTCCTAGATTTCTTCAAGGAAATTCATAACTTCTCGACTTGGTCCAATCCTAGCTGCTACCACCTTGATCCTACCAGAACCACCACTTGAGTCGCATTAACTTCTCCATCGGTCGAGTCTACTATAGAAATGAGTCAGGGTATCTAGCACACAGGTGCATTCACCTGGTCAATCCTTCACTCACTAATTATGATCCACACTTTAAATTTTAGAATCAAGAAATCCAAGGTAATGCTCCACCAAACACGCATACATCCATTCATGTTAAAATAACTAACTACTCATAATAACATAACCATAAATTCAACATAAGTAATATAGCATTAATATCCATGTTTTGCATGTTTAAAAGCGTTAGACCAGAGCAGACATCTTAGTGGATGCATGCCACATAATAACATAAAAGAGCATAATTTTTTTAGCAAATATGATGAAAAAGCACAAACAAGAACTATCAGGAACTTATCCTATGGTTTCTAAAATAGGGCATAAAAATACCTCATCATTTTCCCCCTAATAAGACTAGTGCCAGTCCTCAGGCATAGATACATTCCTAATGCAGGCAAGAAACTGTAGATCTCCCTTTATAGTGTCTCCTCCACTGGTGTTGGTTAGGTGCCAATAGAATCCATTAGTGTTTTCCATATTTCTCTTTTGACTAGCATCCATTTTCTCATTTACCTCTTTATCTATTCAACTATACAGTGGCTAGAGGAGAATTGGAGGCTAGAGGTAAGAGGAAGCCATAGCTTCGGTCTTGCCTGCCATCCCAATTGTATATAATAATGGACCCATTGCATGTTGGCTCTAAAGTTGATGAGACTATGTGGTTCATGCTTCTTTAACACCCATGTCAACCTGTTCTATCTTTGTATAAGGCCTTCTGCTGCCCTTTATCCATCTTGCAAGGGGATTTTTTCAAAGTTTTCATAAACATGTTCCTTCTTTCAAAAAATTCTGTACCTGTGTTCTTTTTCATGGAACCCATAGGCTATCTCTAGCCAATCATAATACACATGTCTGGGCTTTCCATTCTTAGGACGCAGGGGTAAAGTAATTGACAGTTCCTTTTCCCTATATTTTCTCAATTGTTCCTCATAGTTTCTCATTCTGAGCCAATGGAATTAATTCAGGCAAATGTATATCTCCAATAAAAAGCAAGGAATTCCAATCAACTTTTAAAGAAACAACATAATTGTGTAAATAGAGTTCACAGAGAAGATTCCTAATGGAATCAGTGGCACATTCGTAAGCAACCACAAATTCTTGTGGGGAAGAAATACTAGGGTCAAAATCCCTAATGATTCATATTAGATTGAATAGGAGGAATTTCTCTTGTAGACATAAAGCGTACACTCTTGGGGGTGGCCAACATTCCATAATTTGAGGAATTAATTGCCTAATTGTATCTAATCTATGTTTCACATTTTGTACTTCTTGCTTTTGTCTATCTATTTCTCATTTTAATTCCTCTCTTTCTATTTCCCACATTGTCTTATTGTACTACATTTGATTATAATAATCAATTGAAAGAGTTTGAAAATTTATCTTTTCTTAGTTTTTAGTTGGGCTCTACCCTGTTTCTTTCTTGCCTAAGTCTTTTCCACATTCCATCATTTGTCCAGTACCTTTCTCAGTGGTAGTACCGAAGGTATCATCCCTCTAAATTTCTTCCTAATGAAGAGGCATAGTAGCACATTCTACTTGTTTTGTCTCCTCTGGATGTGTGGCCACAAGATCCTCCTCCATCTCCTCATGAAACTCATGTAATGGAATATCTACTCATGGCCCTTTAGATAATGTTTCCTCAATAGGAACCTTAGGAGTACTTTCATGACTATTCTTTTCAGGTGTGTTTGATATCCCCAAGTGCCTTGTGTTCAAACAAACACTTCTTCTTGGTGGGGTCTCCATAAAAGCTGTAGGTCGCTTATGAGAGGATCCTTTCTTCTTGGTGAAGGTGACTGTAGGAGTTGTGGTAGGCAGAATATCTATAGCAGTTGGAGCCATAGGAGGAATAGGGGTATTATCTTCAACATACTATGTTGCCTTCCCTTTTCCTTTTTCTTTACATTGAACAATCTATTTTGTAACAGGAACTTGGGAGGTCATAGGAACCTCCGTTTCACCTCCCCCATGCTAGGGTTTGGATCACTATATTTCCTATTTTCATTTTCTTCTCCTGAAGGAGAAGTATTTTCACAAGAGGTTTTTGGCATTGAGGATGTAGCATTTTCTAGAACAAATTTCTCCTTAGGGACATTCCCCTATTCTTCTTGAATTGCCTGGTTGGGTGGTTCACCATGTAATTGCACATGTTGTGCCAGAATGAATGCAACCCAGCTCATGGGTGATGCATCTTGTAATGAAATTTCCACTAGGATTTTAATTAACCCATGGTGGGTTATGACACTTTATCGTCCCTTCTTTACCTCTTCTAAACTCAAATTTAACAAAGAGTTAAGAAAATTTGGAACATTTACCAGGCGACTATGTTGTAAATGGTTGAGAAATTTAAAATGAACTACATGTAAGTAGGAAAACCTCCCTTCATAGGTTAAATACCTAATTATATGAGCTGAAAGCTGTGGGTATTCATCTGGAAGAGAAAGTATTTGTGCTCCTTGTTTGCTTGCTTTCAATATTGGGTCTATAGGAATAGTGAACTCTTCTCGAGCTGACCTTGTGTCGTGCCTATGTCAAAATAATTCTCCAATGGTAGGAAACCCTAAAAATTCTTCAATCCTTGCTTTAATAGCATCAAATATCAAACCCTTAACATAAGCTACTCCATTGGTGAGAGTTCTAAGGAACTCTAATGATATTACTTCATCATATCCGTTCAGTCAGACAAAATAAATTGAGCTACCCCACTCTATTAAAGGTTTGTACAGTGGACTAGTCTTGTAATAAAGAAGAATGATCACCTGATTCATGTCTGATAGGAGGTAATCCCATTCTATGGCTGCAAACAATCTCAATCCTAACAATGGGAACACTGAGAAGACCAACCCTGATAATGCCAAATGTTTCTAAACAATAAACTTACCCTTTAGATGTTGCTTCTGCTCTCTGTTCTAAATTTCTCTATAGTTGGACTAAATTATTTCGTTGGGGTTTCTACAGATTTATTGGTAAGAAGAAGTTTGAAAAATGGGGCTCAAATCTTGGTTTTTAAAAGCAATGTTGGAAAGAAAGGCTCGCACATAGGGGTTGTCATGTCAGTTTGGAAAGATGGCTATGGACTAATGACAAAGTACAATGTGTTTAAATAAAAAATGGCAGGACAGAGCAAGGTTCATTAATGATGGAATAATTTTAAAAGATTGAATGCCCCCTACAAAAAAGGTGGCATGTGTCCTTGCATGCATGGGGTAAAGTACGGTGACATTTGATGAAATGCTATATTAATTACAAGCTAATTGATGATCATGCAAAAATAAGTAATGCTATTAAAACAATGAATGTGTATGTGTACCTGGGATCAAATAACCAATAAATGTCCAAATCCAGAAAGATTTGATGATGTATGCCGAGAGAATTTAAGTCATGGAGTAATGATGACATGGATGGATGAGTGAGGTGGAAGAGAGAAATGTGATGTGACATAAAATTATCTTTTATTACGGAAGAGAATGGTTTCCTTGGGAAAAGGAAACTATATTATGAATGCATTGCATAGTTTTTAAGAAGGCGAATGGAGCAGGAGGCTTTCTTGTTCAGTTGCAAGAGAGTCTTTAGCTAAAGGAGGTCCATCAGTGACAAGAGGTCTAGTTGCGGTAGGAGAAATCTCAAACTACTATAGGAACTTGACCTTTGTGGCTGGTTTATTGTACAAACAAAGTTTGTGGTCATTTATCAGTAACTTAAAGTGTATAGGGTTGATTGTAGACAAATGAACCGCACTATTAGCAAAAGAAATTTCTATCTCATTGGGGCCAAGCCAAGGTGTAGTGAGATTACCTTGTGTTTTTTGAAACCTTGAATCATATAGGAGAGCCCAATCACCAGGAACAAACTGTCAGCTCTGAATGTGTGAATCATGCCACTTCTTTCTTTGTAACTTCACCAAATCTATTTTCTATTGTGTCACTTTTCTCATCTCATCTAGGTTATTGAGCTGCAAGAGCCTTTCTCATTGAGTTGCAGGAAGATCTAAGTTGAGATTTAATGTTGTATGTAGTGTCTTATGCTCAAACTCCATGGGCATCACAACAAACTTTCCATACACCAATTCAAAAGGTGTGAATTCAGTTGTTGTTTTCCATGTTGTCCTGTATGCCCAAACAACTTCTTGCAACCTGATACTCCAATCCTTTCTATGTAGCTGGACTGTATTAGTCAAGATAGCCTCAATTTCCCTATTAGTGATCTCTACTTGACCATTCACCTGGGGATGATATAGGCTAGAATTTTTATGTGAATATTGCATTAATTCATCAAGACAGTGATCAGAGTTGAGGTAAACTAAGCACCCTGATCTGTGACTATTTCTCTTGGTACACCATACCTTGTAAATCTCTCTTCATACAAGAACTCAACAAATATAGTGTCTTTGGCATGTTTCATAGCTCAGACCTCCACCCACTTAGTCACATAATCAGTGCAAACAAGAATATAGGAGTTATCATTGGATGCTGGGTTAATGGGTCCCACAAAATCTAATCCCCATTTATCAAATAGAGTAACTACCACTTGAGGAAAAAGAGGCATTTCGTTAGAATTTGTTGGCCTTCCCATCTACTGACATATATCACACTTTCAAGTATAGTTGGCTTTATCCTTATGCAAGGTCGGCCAATGGTATCCAGTAGTTAGAACCTTTATTGTCATTCTTTTGGTTGTAAAATGTTCATCACAGGGTTCATCATGGTAGGCATGCAGGATGTCATAGGTTTCATCCTCTCTAACACATCTTCTCAAAATTTGATGAGGTCCCGTATAGAATAGACAATTTTCCAACCAATAAAAGTTGAAAGCCTTTTCTATTAAAAACCTCTTTTCTTTGGGTGAGAAATGTGGATGTACCTTTTGAGAGACTAAGAGTTGGAAATGTTAGCATACCAGGTGGTATTGGCTGAAATAGAGAACATGTGATCATCAAGAAAGTAGTCATCAATGACATGAGGATCATTTGCATCCTACAACCATGAGAGGAAGTCAACAACTACATTGGACTTGCCTAGTTTATCCATTGTTGTGATATCAAATTCTTGTAGCAAAAGGAGCCATTTGGATAACCTCCATGTGATAGCAGGCTTGTTAGCTAGATATTTTATGGATGCATAATCAGTGTGCACAAATATTTGGTAACCAGTGATATAGTGGAAATTTTTTTTGAGAGCATAGATGACAGCTATAAGTTCCCTCTTAGTGACTGTGTAGTTAAGCTCAGGTCACTACAGATTATTGCTGATGAAATAGATGACATTTTTAACAATACCTTATTTCTTCCCTAAGACAACTCCTATAGCATGATCGGATGCATCAATATGAATGTGAAATCAAAATACCCAATTAGGACCCCTCAGGATGGGTGCTTGAGTAAGAACAGACTTTAGTTACAGGACAAACTTATCACAAACTGTTGTCCATAAAAATTCAAAATCCTTGGAAAGAAAAGGATACATGGGGCTTGCCATTTTATTAAAGTCTTTAATAAACCATATGTAGTAGCCAAAATGTCCTAAGAAAATTTGAACATCCTTTTGTTTTTCTAGCATGGGAAGATTCATAATGATCTCAATCTTAGTAGGGTCTACTTGAATTCCATTAGCAGAGATATAATGGCCCAACACAACCCCCTCTTGCATTTTCATGAAGCACTTTTCACTATTTAGGGATAGATTGTGTTCCTCACACCTTGTATGAAATTTTCTCAAGATGGCTAATGCTTCGTCATAGGTTTCCCCATATGTGGTGAAGTCATGCATATATATTTCCATATAGTCATGAGAGATATCAGCAAAAATACTAATAATTGCCCATTGAAATGTTGCGGGAGCACTGTAGAAACCAAAAGGTAAGACTGAGTAGGAAAATGTTCCCCATGAGCATGTTAATGTGGTCTTTTCTTAATCGTTAGGAAGAATCCTGATCTAATTGTATCCACTGTACCCATCTAGGAAAGAAAAATATTGTTTTCTAGCTAAGGAGTCAAAGACCTAGTCAATGAATGAGAGAGGGAAATGGTTTTTTTAGTTGCATTGTTAAGTTCTCTATAGTCAACACATACACTCCATTTTCCTTCTTTTTTGGGAACTATTACCAACAAGGAGACCCACTCACTATCTGAGATAGGATATATGAAACCAACATTAAGTAGTTTTTGCAATTTGGTCTTCACTATTTCTCTTTATGCAGGGTTGACACGCCTTTGAAACTACCTAACATGGGGGTTTTTCTCTTTCAGGTATAATCTATGAGTACACAATTTGGGGTCCAAGGCTTTCATATCAGCATAGTCCCATGCAAAAGCTACAGTATGGACTTGCAATAGTTTAGCCAAAGATGTTTGTTTCTTGGGGGTAAGCTTACTATTAATGTTCAAGCAGTGGCTAGGAGAGACTTCAAACTGTTTGGTTAGTTCCACCATAGAAGCATCCGTTAATGAGGGTACTTGGATCTCATGAGGTAGCAATTGGTGGTAGAGTTGTATGGCTAGAGGAGATAGAGACAAATTGAAATCAAGGTACAAAGGTTGTAGGGAGCAGTCATGGAAGAATGAACAGTCCATGGGATATGGACTTGGGCCATACTAGTTTTGCAGAATGTTTGTGATTACTATGTCTTCTTCTTGAAGCTGTAGGAAAGGGTCCATTTTTAACATCATTAATTGGGCTACTGAGTTGACTAACTCAACCTCTTCTCCTATATATGCATCAGAAATGGCTAACCAAGGCTGACCAAGAATGATTGGGTATCCTCCCAATGTGGATTTTGGTGAAAGTATCATAAATTCAGCAGGATAGGACCAAGATTTGAGGTCTACAACTATATCTTCCACCATCCCTTCAAGTTTTACTGTGGAAGTGTCTGCAAGCTACAAGACAGTGGGTGTAGTCCTTAGGTTGGCGATGTTAAGTTGTTGCATGATGTCCTTGGTCATTACATTTATAGTAGCTCCTAAATCTACCAAAGCATTTATAATGGTTGTCCCATTGATTGTAAACTCAACAACTGGGCTACCCGGGTCAGAATATTTTGGGACTGCTAGTTTTCCATGCATTATATCTGCAAGTTTCCCCAAGACATGAACACTCTGGGGATCCTTTCACTTTTGATCTGGCTTTTTAAAACATGCCTCTTTGATAGCCTTTCCATAAGTTGGGACATCCTTGATTTCTTGAAACAATGAGATTTGAACACTAATATTCTTGAGTTGGTCAAGGATGTCGAAGACTACTTCTTCAGTATGCTTGGAATTTTTATTCTACAGCCTTTTTAGAAAGGGAGGAGGAGCTTGTTGAACTTTATTTGGTATAACAGTTGGGCCTATTGGAGTAGTAAATGAATTTTCCTGAGGACTGGACTCTTCTGAGGGTACTTTGGTTATAATAAGAGGAGTAGGTAGAGTAGTGCCAGACCATAAATGGATGTCATCGATGGTTATAACATATGCAAGATATTGATTTGGGTTAGTGGCATAAACATTTTTCTAAGGTTCTAGAGGCCTATTATTAGGATTTGGGTGTGAATGGGTAGGAAGATGGGTAGGCCTAGGAGTTTCAACAGTGGCTACAAGAGGTGGAAAAAGTTCTTGTTGTTGTGGTTGCAGAGGTGGTTGCAAGAATCCTTGTAGCTAGTTGGGTCATTTTTGACCTCCTCACCATTGTAGATTCTACTACCAATTACTCTATGGTTGTTTCCATGCCCCTTGGGATTGTTTCCAATTCCCTCAGGGATTTTTCCATTGAGGACTGGGGTAATTTTTCCACTAAGGTTGTGAGTTATTCTAGGGAGAGTACTAAGAATTAATCAGAGGTTGCCATTGATTACTATAAAATAGACCACTAAAGGTAAGAGGGTCCTAAGGCATACCTTTTTGTTGCACCCATGGTCTTCATTAAGAAGCATAGTATACTTGGTCTCCCTCACCATCAACTTGCTTGAAATCAGGGGCCAACTAGGTAGTCTCCAAATTAGCCACCATTTTGCACCGATAGTCTCTCTTCTTCTGTCTGCAATGGGGGTGAAATTCAACTAGAATAGCCTCTGCCTTGTCATGATTTTTCTTTGCATGCATAGTATCCAGTTGTGTAGCCATATTAATTATAATATCATGCTTGAAGTTGGACAAAAGATGAGTTATTTCTATCCGACAGGCTCTAGCTCCATTAGTTTTGCCTATAGTAGACCTATACCCTCTACCTTTCTTAGCAGTAGCTCTAGAGTAGTTGAGATAGATTCTTTTGATATCATCCCATGTATATTGGGTAATATCACCCCCTGCAATCAGGTCTAGTGCTTCGATGCACACCTCATTGATACCTCTTAGAAAGAGTAACTTTTGAGATTCTTCGTTGAGTTGATGTTTGGTATTTTTCTGGAGACTGAACAAAAATATTGACACATAATATTCCATGCTTTCATCCTCCTTCTATATCATCTTGAAAATATAGTTCCCCCCCATATCATTTCCTCTGTAGTACTCCTTATAATTTGTCAAGAAAACACTCTTAATTTCATCCCAATCATGGACTACGTCCTGGCCTAGGCCCATAAACTATCTCAATGCAAAATCTTTCAGAGTTGCAAGAAATAATTTGAGCCTATGGGGATCCATGGTATAGTCATAACTGCGACAAAGGATATCAAACTTGAAGAGAAAGGTGTCTAGGTCCTCTATGAAAAGTCCATAGAACTTAGGAAGGGTCGAATATGGAATGTTCTTGAGGTTATTATTATCACACTGATCGGTGATGGGGAATGTTCTTGAGGTTATTATTATCCATCCTGGGTAGACCTTGAGGTTGATCTTGAGGCTGATAGATGACTAGAGGTAATGGATTCTCTTCTTGATGCTCTGGGTATTGGATTCTCAGATTGGTCAAGGTTTCAACAAAAGTATTAAACTCAGGTTGTTCTTTAGGAAGGTAAAAGCCCAGTGGGTCACCTTCTGAAGATGATGATGAAACATGAAGGTTTACAATAGCATCCATGAACTAAACCTCATCATCTTCTTCTTCTAGTACAAATATTTATCCTAATCGGTTATTGGGGTGATTTGGAAAGTACCTTCCTAGAGTGTCTCTTCTTCTATGCATGCAGCTGCATGAAAATTTGCAGTAATGGGATTTAAATTTTTTTTTGGTGGTGAACTCTAATTTACTCAAAATAGGTAAAATAGAATCATAATGCTTGAAGTAAATTCTAAAAATGGCTGAGTTCAACACTTGGTTTGACACCATCCCCAAAAATGGCACAAAAAATGATCGGTTCTATAAAGGAATAAAAAACTATGCTTTCACCAAGACCCAGGGATTGGGAATCCTACCAAGCAACTATCCTCCTTATAAAAACTCATTTAATTTATCAACTCAGGGATGTAGTACTTGAAATGGGTCAACAAGATATATGCACCAAGGATTTACTTAGACCAATGTATGGTTGCAGGAAACAAATTGATTGAAACAGAAAGCTAGTCTATGGCTGTAGTAAATAAATACTAGAAAAAAAATGTAGAAGTAAATATGTTGAAGGAGTGCAAAGGCTTGAAAATGAAACTACAATGTTTCAACGATTCTGCCACTTTGGCTGCAGGAAACAATAACTTATCTTGCGGCTTTGGCTATAGGAGAAGTGTAACACCATAATTAAGATAACAAGAAGGAAAAGAAACTACATGAAATGAGTCTAACTAACATGGATTCCTCACCAAGTGGGCCCCCTTGGATGAGTATCCAAAACTCAATTACACAAAACTAGATTTCAAGACTTCATTTATCATTGATTGAAAAACATAGTACAAATATTTATGTAAGCTATAAAAATAAAAAAATGAAACTATATTTCTAATAATTGATAATGCCCTCCTTCTAATGTAGGAGTGGGGATTTATTTAAAGAAAAACATCTAACAACTTAACTTCTCACACTACAAAATAGTCAGAGTCATTATTGAAAATCTAGAAACTAGAAAGCAGAAAAATAGAAGATATCCATAAAGAAGGAAAGAACTATCATGAAAGAGGAAGAACATATCTAGCTTCCCACTTCTTCCTAGATTTCTTCAAGGAAATTCATAACTCCTTGACTTGGTCCACACCTAGCTGTTGCCACCTTGATCCTACCAGAACCGCCACTTGAGTTGCATTAACTTCTCCATCGGTCGAGTCTGCTGTAGGAACGCGTCGGGGTTTCTAGCGCATGGGTGCATTCACCTGATCAATACTTCACTCACCAAATATGCTCTGCACATTAAATGTTAGAATCAAGAAATATAAGGTAATGCTCCACCAAAAATTCATACATCCATTCATGTTAAACAACTAACTACTCATAAGAACATAACCATAAATTTAGCATAAATAATATAGCATTAATATCCATGTTTTGCATGTTTAAAAGTGTTAAAGTAGAGCAGATGTCTTAGTGGCTACATGCCACATAATAACATAAAAGAGCATAAAGTTTTTAGCAAGTGTGATGAAAAATCACAAACAGGAACTATTAGAAACTTATCCTATGGTTTCTAAAATAGGACATAAAAATGCCTCATCAATAAGGTTTTTGAGATTTCTTAAGGGGCTTGAAAGTATTGTACCCTAAGACAAAAGAATGTTCATTTCCATCACTTCTCAAAGGGACTTTAATTCCTTGTTCATGTATTCTACATCCATTACCACTAAATCCATGTTTAGTTAAAAGATGATAACCCAAACCATAAAGATAAGCCATATTGAAAGGAGATAATAGAGCTTCATAGGTCACTATGTCATAACAATCAGGGTTGGCTTGATTTTTGAGAGACTCATTAGAATTTGAGGCAGCAAAAAAGTTGTTACTAAGCTGATTAGGAAGAGACGAAGTTTTATTAGGTTCATGGATGGGTTCAATTTTTTTAGATTCCATTGACGGAAGCTTATACTCTCATATAAAAGAGGGTGTAAAATATAAGGATCCCAAATCCTCATCCAAAAGGACACTAGTAGGAGAAGAAATATTTTGAGGAGATAAATATGTCTCTTGTTGAACCGGAGCAAAAACATGTTTAGCATAAGATTGAGTACACAAATAGTTTTGTAATTTATCATAAGCAATAAGAGTATACATAATATTTTTATAATTAAAGTTCACTTTGAGATGAAGTTTTCAACAAATAGCATGCATGGCATGTACCCATGGTTTAACCAAGAGGAGATTTTAGTTAAGAGAACCAGACATGACATGAATAGGTGTAGACAAAATGATATGACCCACTTTAATAGGTAATGGGATAACACCCAAAGTTTGTTTTCAACATCATCAAAGCCACGAACATGGATAGAATCAAGTTTGATTGAAGAAAAGTCTGCTTTTATCTTGTGTAACAAGTCAATACTTCAAACATTAAGTCCTAAACCATTATCAATTAATGTTTGATGAATAAGATTACCATTTATAAGGACATAAACCATAAGAGAATCATGTTGATCTTGAATCTCCTTAGGAGGAAACTCATCTTGAGTAAAAATAATATGAGATTTAGTATCAGTTGCGTACGTACACTCCAATAAATAAGTTGTATTGGTTTCCATCAGAAATGAAACAAATAGGTTTGTTAATGCTTATTTTAATGCATCGTGACAAGTAGGAGAAGTTTGAAGAAGTTTCCAAAGGGAGATCTTGGCAGGAGTAGCACGTAATTGTTCTACCAAATCATACTCCTTTCCAAGGTTTGGAGGAAGATGAGGTGCTAGAGGAAGCACAGGTTGAGAAGTAGGAAGGGGGTTAGACACAACCGGATTGGTAGGTGTCTATGTGCTTATGTGTACTTCACCTATACCTTCAAATCTACAAACACAACACTCTATAACTCATTAATTCAATTGTTAGTACCTAAGAAGTCAATAAAAGCATAACAATCAAGAGCAACTTATAACTTCCTAGTTAGAGAGAGTTTAATCTAAGTATGCTGGTGCTCTCAGAGTATACTTTAGACCAGTGACCATACACTCTAAAATGGAAGATTCAAATTGCAAAGCCATTGAAATGCATCTAAGCTAAACATGTTAATCCTAAATCAATGGAATCCATTATGAAATTTAAATTTTTTCTAATTATCTAGACGCATAAGTTCAATTCTACAACATATGCTTGATAATACAAGATTGTGGGATCAAATAAGCTCAAAATTCATTCCTTTTATGGAGAATGAGGGGAAATGGGTGGTTGAGATTGATTGCTTAGTGAGTAATGAGGACTGGGCCTTGATTGATCCATGTATGTTAGCTCTCATTGGTCCATAAATGGATTTGTCCATTAGTGGCGAGTTTGTGTTTTATAATCTTTTATTAATTTTCTTTACTAATTACTTTAGCCAAAGGATTAAATGAAGTTGATTTAATTAAATAAGCCAAGGTAATCAATTAGAAATTAATGATAGATCAAGAATAGGTGATGTTTGATTTGAGATATTTTAATGATTTTGATGAATTTACTGAGGTTAGCATAATTGGGAGGAGGATCCTAAGTTAAGGCAAATAGGGCCTTTGCTTAAAATAACCCAATTTAGGGTGATTACATTTTCCCCTCTTTCAATTGATGTGTGATCAGCGCATTGATTCAAAGAATGTTTGATGTTGATTTCAGAGAATGGGTTGATATAGAGTGATGAAACTACTCATTATTTGATGATTGAAAATTTTGAGCTTGATTGAACAAAATTCAATTGACGATATCAGTCCACAACTTGATGGAACAAAGAATAATAGTATTGACTCTAAACTTGATTGAACGAAGGTTGATTGATGATATCATTTTTGAACTTGATTGAACAAGGACTGATAGTACTAACTCCGAACTTGATTGAATGAAGGTCAATAAGAATCCACTCAACATATTCAATTTGATGTGATGAAACTAAAAAATTGGTGGATTATCTGAAACCTTAAGGATCCATAGGTGTAGATAATTGACTTGATGTGATTTTTGATGAGGTCTATTATCTAACAATCCCAACTTGATTAAAGAAAACTCACATGCCCCTATTCATTTGATGATGTTGATTAACATAGTTATTGATGAAGTCAATTTGATAAACAATCTGATTTGGAATCCCTAATTATTTTTAAGTAAGAAACTAATTGATTTAGGTATGATCATGCCCCTTAGGAATGAAATCAAAATAAATGTTGATGAAATCCCTCTTTTAAGTGTTGATATTAATGATAAATTGATGTTAGATATGATTGGATCAATAAGAATGTGTGAAGAATTGATTAGGATATGATTTGGAGTGAATATGTGTTGATAGGAACATAATTTGACCAAGTTTGAATACTTTAAAAGAAATATTTGACTATATTTCAATGATGTTAACCTATATTTTGATGAGTTGACTTGTTGTGGTGAAGCAAAGATAGGCTCCTATTGCTTCGGATAAGCCTCCATAGGTTTATTGACTAATTTTTGACGTGCTTTAAAACATGTTTGACCAAGGTTTGACCAAATTTATGTCACAGTCGATATTAGTTGACTTGTATCTTCTGTTTAGGAACAATTTGGAACTATTCTGCAAGCCTTGTGTATCATTTTTTGCACATGCTGATCAATTCTGCATTTATTTTCACTTTTTTTTTGACTCATTTTGACCGTTGTATTAGGTCAGTTAACTTTTCAAAATGATTACTACATTGGAATGATGTGTTTTCCACAGGTTCGATTTCATTCTCGACATGTTTGATGAGGTATTGATATGGTTAGGATAGTTCTGCTTAATGCACCTTAGGTCAAAACTATCCTTAAGGAGTTAAAATAAGCCCCAAACGATCATTTTACCATTTCATTTTCACTTTTAATTGTAGTAATTTCTTGAGCTCTAAAGAGAAGATGGTGGTCCCCGTGGAGAGACATCAATTCAAGCTTAGTTGTCACCATCATAGACCCGCCCATTACACGCCTCTGGTGAGTTCACAATGACCTTCCATTTTATGTTTTTCTTTTGGATTTTTAGCATTTTAGTAAAAATTTATAGTCATTATAGTTTAGGGTCGCATGTGGTATTCTAGATTGCATATGGTAAAACCCACATCACATCCAGTTGAATAGAAAATACTGGGGGGCATTGTGTAACATAGGATCGCATCCCGTAAAAGGTTTAATGTCGCATCTAGTCAAATTTTCCCCATGTGTTGTCCAGATTTTAAGTTTCGCATCCTGTGAGAACAAGATCACACCTGTTGTTTTGGATCGCATCCTGTCAAAACAAGATCACATCCCAGTTTAGGATTGCATCCTTTTAGAATATGATTGCATCTGGTTTGAAAGTCGCATCCTATCAAAATAGAGTTGCATCTAGTAGAAAAGTTGTCTGTTTTAGTAAACTATTGATTTTGTCTTGTCATTTTGTCAATGAAGATGACTTGTTTGATATATCAACTGTCTTTGTAGGTTACCTTTATCCCATAACTAATTTCATTCTTGTTTTATTCCTTGCAGACTATATTAGGATTTGTATCTTTTTGGAGTGCGAGACCTACTCGGGTTCTCAACCTATCTAAACAACTTACAGATGATGAGAGACAGATTGTGGGATGACTTGTTCTTTAGAGTTTGATATATTTACCCAACATTATGGTAAAATCAAGGGTTGTTGACTACTATTGTCGAGACATGGAACTTAGAGCACAACACCTTCCACTTGTTGACAGGTGAGATGATTGTCACCCTAGGGGATGTCTAGAGGATTTTATGGATACCAGTGATGGGATGATATGTACACTTTAATTCACGATCAGTCGTGGCTATTGTAGATGCACATAGATTCTTTAGTGATCCCTCTATTTCTTGATGTTATTTGATCTGGGACTACATGCTTTCCTGATGCCAGACTGAGGAAAACATGGATTTATGTGTGGCTAGGTTAGTAGGTTGGAGGATATGATTGGCACATTTTGCTGATATGGATGGGGCAATTGTATTTTATCCCATATGTACAAAGAATTATATAAGATTGTATATCACTCATCCAGGATTCTAAAAATTGGTATTCTAATTTTGCAGATATGGGCCTAGGAACATATTCTAGTGACTCGACCTATAGTGGATAGATAGTGGGATCTAGAGGATCCATATGTGTATATGTACTCAGGATATATCTAGTAGCCCCATCTGGGTAAGTTGGAATACTGGAGACATATTTTTGATGATATTACCAAGGTCAAGTGGCGACTGTATCTTAATTGTGAGGAGTGGGCTTCATATTTGAGGCAGATGCCATATTTCTTCTAGAGTAGATACCTGATTTTCCGTACATGATATATTGTTGAGAACTTTATGGTCATCTGTATATTTAGACAGTTTGGCCAAGTAAAAGGTAGTCTTAAGGATCATGTTGTATATGCATGCATCCGAGATGAGGAGGCATAGTGGGGTGCTGGATTATCATATGAGACTATCCTTCGTGAGATTACCCAGATGGTTCCAGTTGGTTGGGATTATTTTCTTGACGTAGTTGATGGGGGTATTATAGATTAGTACAAGGATGATCTAGACTAACACCCTTCCCCATGCTTTACTTCTCCTAAGGAGATAACTTTGAGGATAGATGAGGCATTAGATTATGATCCTGCTAATAATGGTCTTGTTGGAGGTAGGGGGAGAGCAGATAGAGGTGGTAGGAGAGATGGAGGTGGTAAAGGTGATAGAGGTGGTAGAGGTACTCCTATGGATAGGGGTCAAAAGCATGACAAAGATGATGGATGGGATGATAGAGGTGATGATGGCAATGATAGAAGTGGTAGGGGTGGGGATGATGGTAGACGCACTCGAGTGAGATTGTTTCCTCCTCGTTGAGACCCTGTTCCATTATTACTGAGACATAAGAAAAAGAGACCATCTGAAAAAATGCATACTATTGAGAGTAGTGGCAGTGGCAGACCTCCACCACAAGATCCTCCTAGAGAGAGAGAGATAAAGACACATATCCTTTATCTCAATGTGAGAGGAAAAAAGAGCAGTTGAGAGCTCAAGTTAGTACCTTGGAGACCTTGTTGGAAGATAGGGACCGCTAGTTGGATATAAGTAGATCTGATAGAGATCAACATTTGGATATTATGAGAGTTAAGAGAGACTTCTAGGATTACAGTGCTACACACTAGGGATAAAGAGAAGCATACTACTTTACATTGTATTGTGCATCTGTTCCTAAGGGTCAAAGAGAACCATTATATTCCACTATTTATCAGCAGTTAGAGGGATCCATGCTGCCAACACTTCCTACCTGAGTAGATGTTCCACCTCCTCCCCCTCGTGATTAGGCCGAGGGTGGTAGTTAGAGTTGATAATTGTCATCTTATTGATATTTTATATACTTATCCATTAGTGATCATCATATTTATACTCCATGATACTGATACATTCTTTTTTCTGTTTTGATTTGTTATCCACTGACATACATATGAGATGTTTCCTTCTAAATCTGATATGCTGTTGCTGTCTCTTCATCTGCTTCACTTTATAGATGCTTAGATTTATTTATGCTTTATTATGTACTTGGTCTTTATGATTATATTGATGATACTCATGTGGTGACACCATTATGCTCTTACATTTCACTAATATATGTGTGTGTGTGTGTGTGGATGGATGTATGTTTTTGTATTTCTCTTTATGAATATAAATGTATGGATGCACCTATGGATGTATGAATGTCTTATTTAACATTATTTTCTAGTTTCTCTGTAAGAAAAGTACTGATGATTGTTGGAAATGAGTTGAGTAACTAAGAGGGGAGGGGTGAATCAATTATCGCAAAATAAATCCAAGTCCCTTAGATGTCTTAAACAAATTTTTCACTGTTACTCAGTTAAAAAAGATAATCTGTTGTTACTCGGTTAACAAAGCAATCTTAAGATATTAACTGTGATTATCCTTTAGTGATTAAGTGTAGAAACATAAAGCATAAATAAAATAACATGTACATATATGACACCAAGATTTAATGTGGAAACCCAATTTGGGAAAACCACTAATTGCAATTAGTTATTGTTTTTCACTCTTCTGAAGTGAGCCCTGTTAGAAGCCAACCCTGTTAAAGGTTACAAAACACACTGTTAGGTGTGACCTTGTTAGAGGATTTAATCCCCCTGTAAGGAGTGGTCTTGTTAGAGGTCTTCAAATACTTCAATGTAGAAATGTCACCTTTTGAGAGGCTTTATGAAAGACTATTCAGTCTACTCTGTAAAGAGATTTAGATCATTGCTACAATTGTTAGAGGGTAACAATGGATTGACCTATTTGAAGTAGCAACTATCTTTGCTGATTCAGATCTCTGCTCTGTCTTTAAACTAGATCCTCACTGATCGAATATTCTATTGCAATCTGTCTGGATGTTCTGTCCTTAATCAGAATCCCATGTGATTTTGCCTTCACTCTTCATATCAAAACTGTTCCATGTATTTATTCACACACATTCAATCCAAAATTTACCTTGTATAAATATGATAAGCCTTGTCAAGTCGGCTTGAATAACCTTCCAAATAAATAATAAAACTTAATTTTTTCAGTTGCATATAACCAATTAAACATAAAGTGTAAACTGATGTTAGTCAGCTGACACTAAATATCTAACTCAGTTAAATCTATAATCCTTCAATGCCTGACTGTTACTGTATTGCCCAAGTGAACTTGGTTAGAATTGAAAATCACTTTGGTCTTCTTCAATACCCGAGAGAGCTTGGCATACAGTGAATGTGCTTGGTTTAGGTATAGATATTTGTGTAACATCACTACATTTGTGTATACATCAATGACAATACACAATTGAATAATTGTCATCAACAATCTCCCTCTTTGGCATTGATGGAAACACATGTCATAATAAAAAGAATTTTAGAGAAACATAAATAAGAATAGAAATTTATTAATTTCCTTAGATTCATTCTGATTCTCATCCAGAAATCTCCCTCTGTCTTCACAATCACTAAAATACAAATTTCTCCCTCTTACATCAATCTCTATTTCTGATAAAATTTCTCCCTCTGTCATTGATAATGTTTCCTTTAAGAATTTCTTTGGCATGACATCAATAAAATCTCCTTCTTTGACATCCAAATGCCAAATACTCTATCCAATGAAGTGTAGTGTACCTGATGTATTGATTCATATGCAATAAGCTCTGACAATCTGCATCAACTTGTTAGATCTGTACTATATCTCGGTTGATGCATCACTAATCTCTCCATTAGTGAGCCTCAGTTAGAGGAATTACCCCTAGCTTTCCTCTAAGATACAAGAATGAATCCTTAGGTAAAGGTTTTGTGAACATGTCTGCAATTTGTTCTTTAGTATTCACATATTCCAACCTTAGTTCCTTGTCATAAACCAATTCTCTCAAGAAATGATACTTTATTGCAATATGCTTAGTCTTAGTATGCATCACAGGGTTCTTTGAAATGTTAATAGCACTAGTGTTGTCATAGTAGATAATAACCGGTTCTTTGATTTCCTCCTTCATACCTAACAATAGTTGTTTGAACCATATGATATTTGAACAATTTACTGCTGCAATAACATATTATGCCTCTGCTGTAGAATGAGAAATGCAATTCAGTTTATTACTGGTCCAAGAGACTAACCTCTTTCCAAGAAATAATGCTCCACCACTGGTGCTCTTTCTGTCATCAACACTTCCTTCCCAATCAACATCAGTAAAAGTCTTAAAATCAAAGTTTCATCCTTTCTTTTACCACAATCCATAATCCTTAGTACCCTTAAGATATCTTAGAATTCTTTTGATAGCCATCAAATGGTTCTCTCTAGGATTATATGAAAACCTTGCAACAATACCAACTACTAATGCAATATTAGGTCTAGGGTGAACAACATATTGAAGTTTACCAATCATGGATCTTTTGGTAGTCTAATTTACCTCCTTTGAGTCATAATCCTTAGACAACTTATGTCCAGTAGACATAGGTGTCCCAACTGGTCTAGAATCTTCCATTCCAAATTTCTTCAGTATTTCTTTGATGTATTTAGATTGAGTAATGTAGATACCATCCTTCATCTGATGAACTTGTAAACCAATAAAGAATTTGATTTATCGAAACATAGACATCTCAAATTTCTCACTCATAGCTTCAGAGAATGCTTTGCATAAATCATCATGTCCAGTTAATGTATATCATCAAAAAATATCTCTGCTAATATTATCTTGTTCTGAGGTCCTTCTTTGATGTAAAATCTACTATTGTCATTAGTTCTCTGAAATCCAATACTTATCAGGTAACCATGCAATCTTTCATACCAAACTCTAGGAGCTTGCTTTAGTACATACAAGGCTTTGTGCAGTTTGCAAACCATATTCCTTTTTTTAGGATCTACAAAACCTCTAGGTTGCTCAATATAGACTTCCTCTTCCAGGATTCCATTCAAGAATGCATATTTTACATCCATTTGGTATACTTTGAATCCTTTATGTGTAGCATATTCTAGAAGAGTTCTGACTCCTTCAAGTCTTGCAACAGGAGAAATTTTTTCTCCATAATCAATACCCTCTTCTTGAGCACATCCTTTACACACTAATCTTGCCTTGTTTCTAGAAAATTCACCTTTTTCATTCATCTTGTTTTTGAAAACCCACTTAGTACCAATCACATTATTTTCTTTTGGTCTAGGCACAAGAGTCCAGGTTTTTTTCTTTTCTATCTTTTCAATCTCTTCATTCATGGCTTCTATCCAACTTTCATTATTCAACACATCTTTAATGGTTCTAGGTTTGATTCCACTAAGAAAACATGTATCTTTAAGTTTGTTGCTTATCATTATACCTTCTGTCTGGTCTCCAATTATTTTCTCAGGTGCATGATGCCTTTTGACATATTTGGAAAGTATAGGTTCCTTCCTCTTTGATTCTGGGCTTGCTCCACTTGGTTTACCATGCTCAAACATTTTGTTCTGCTCTTCTAAATGGTACTCAGGTTCCACTATCTGAGACTCAGGTGCCTTTGTCTGCAACTTGGTTCCCTCTGTTTGTGACTCAATTTTTTTAGTTTGAGACTCAGTTCCCTCTGTCTGTGACTCAGTTTCAACATTTAGCAGCTAGGGTTGCACAAGTTGCAACAATGTTTGCATTGATGAATTCAGTGGTTTACATGGTTTCTGTCCAATCACCATTGCATGTGTCTTAGGTATAGTATCAGGTTCATAATACACAAAGTTCTTGTAGTCCTTAGTTTCTTTACTGCTATGTTCTTCACTTCTCTCTACAAACTCATCAATCTTTACATGTACACTTTCTATGACTTTATGAGTAGCAAGATTCAAACATTTATATGCTTTGATTTTACAGGAGTAGCCTAGGAATATACCTTCATCACCTTTTAAATCAAATTTTCCATTTCTTGCTTCCTTCAAGATGTAGCATTTACTTCCAAATACTTTGAAATAAAAAACATTGGGTGTATAGCCATACCATAATTCAAAAGGTGTCTTCTCAGTACCTTTCTTCAGTTGAACTCTTTTCAAGGTGTGAATTTCAGTGCTGATGGCTTCCTTCTAGTATTTGGTTACAACATTATTTTCAATCATTAAGGTTCTTGCACAATCCATAATAGACCTATTTCTTCTTTTTGCTATCCCATTTTTCTACGGTGTACCTGGGGAAGATACTTGTCTCTTGATTCCTCTGTCATTGCAAAATTTATTGAACTCATTAGAAATGAATTCACCCCCTCTATCATATCTTAGGAATTTAAGCTTCTTTCCTATTTCCTTCTCAACTCTGGCAAGGTACCACTTAAACTTATGAAAAGCTTCTAATTTTTCTTTGAGAAACATAACAGTCATAATTTTGGAATGGTCATCAAGAAATAGAATGTAATACTTCTCTCCTGTGTAACTTGTTGTTCCAATTGGTCAACACAAATTAGTATGCACAAACTCCAAGACTTCTTTAGTATTGTAATTCTTTCTCTTGAAACTAGTTTTTCCCATCTTCCCAATTTGACATTGTTTGCATATTGCCAATTCAGGTTTCTTCAAAATAGGAATACCTCTTACTCTTTTGTTCTTGCTTATGTTGACCAGGTTATCAAAATTCACATGACACAATATTTTATGCCATAACCAACTTTCTTCTACTTGTGCAATAAAACATGAATTTTCAGTGAGATCAAGATAGAATAGATTACCTTTATCTTTCCTACCAGTTCCAACTAGGTTTCCTTTACCATTCAAGAGCTTGGCCTTACCATTCATGAATTCTACCTTGAAACCAATGTTATTCAGCTATGTCACACTTAGTAGATTATGCCTTATTCCTTCAACCCAATAAGAATTATCACATTTGATTCCTTCAGTTAGAGCAATACAACCTCTACCTTTAACATAGCAAGGTTCATCATTCCCAAAATTGACACTCCCACCATCATAGTACTCAAGATGTTCAAATTTAGTTTTATCACCAGTCATGTGGTGTGAACAACCACTATCAATTATCCAAGTGTCATTCTTGCTAACATGATAGAAAAGTGTAGTCATTTCATTTTCTTCATTGTCTAACTCATCCTTAATAGAAGTGTAAACCATTTTATCTTCATCTTCATCACTATTAGAATCTTTTGCAATATAACAAGATTTCTTACCTTTGTCCTTGTAGCTTTTATAGCTATTGAAATATTTCTTGCCTTTGTACTTGTTGAACTTTGTCACCTTTGTCTTCTTTGTTTGGACACTTAACAACAATATGACCAACCTCATCACATGATAAGAAAATCAATGGTATTATTCCTTTGTACTGTCCTTTTCCTTTTGCAGCTCTCTTTGCAAGTAGTGCTTCAATGATTTCTAGATCTTCATCATCAAAATCATCATCACTATAACTGTCAATCTATTTTCCTTTTGAGTTCCTATCCATCTTACCAAGGTTTAATTTAGCTTTGAATGTAGACTCCAAATTGCTAGGATTAGGAGAATAATTGTCAAAATTGTCCAACTCAAAAGTTGTTAGCCTTCCAACCAATGCATCTAGAGTTATATCATTACTGCACCTCATCTCTTGAATAGCTGAAACTCTAATTGTATAAATATGAAGTAAAGTTCTCAATACCTTACTAACCACTATTTTTTCTTCAATTGTTCCACCGACAACTCTGATGGCACTGACAATTTTCTTGATTCTTTCATTGTATTTTGTAATATCTTCTCCTTCTTTCATTTTCATCTGATTGAACTAACCTCTGAGACTTTCTGCTTTGGCTCTCTTCACATTGTCATCTCCTCCATGGATATCACGCAGTTTCTTCCACATATTATAGGCAGTAGGGGAGTCCTTGACTTCATCAAATTTCTGAAAACCTAAGTGAAGAAGCTATATCAATCATCATTATGTTATGATTGTTCATGTCCACCATTTGATCCATAGACATAGGTCTCAGTGGTTCCACATACTTGTGATCCAAGAATTGCAAACTAGTATCTCCAATAGTAGATAGATGTAGCCTCATCTAATATTGCCATGTAGTGAAGTTGTCTTTGTTAAGCTTGGGGATCTCCCTTCTGTAAGACATCTCTAATCTTTAGCTTAGGCCTTGAAACCTTCCCTGAAAGAACCAAATTCTATGATATTAATTGTTGGAATTGAGTTGAGTAACTAAGAGGGGAGGGGTGAATCAGTTACCACAAAAAAAATCCAAGTCCCTTAGATGTCTTAAATAAAAATTTCACTATTACTCGGTTAACAAAGATATTCTGTTGTTACTCAATTAACAAAGCAATCTTAAGATATTAATTGTGATTATCCTTTAGTGATTAAGTGAAGAAACATAAAGCATAAAGAAAATAACATGTACACATATGACACTAATATTTAATGTGGAAACCCAATTTGGGAAAACCACCAATTGTAACTAGTTACTATTTTTCACTCTTGTGAAGTGAGCCCTGTTAGGAGCCAACCCAGTTAAAGGTTACAAAACACATTGTTAGGTGTGACTGTTAGAGGATTTAATCACCCTATAAGGAGTGGCATTGTTAGAGGTCTTCAAACACTTCAATGTAGAAATGTCACCTTCTTAGAGGATTTATGAAAGACTATTAAGTCTACTTTGTAAAGAGTTTTGGATCACTGCTACAATTGTTAGAGAGTAACAATGGATTAACCTGTTTGAAGTAGAAACTGTCTTAGCTGATTTTGATCTCTACTTTGTCTTTAAACTGGATCCCCACTGATCGAATATTCTATTACAGCTTTGTCTAGATTTTCTATCCTTAATCAGAATCCCATTTAATTTCGCCTTCACTCTTCATATCAAAACTCTGCCATGTATTTCTTCACACACATTCAATCCAAAATTGACCTTGTATAAATATGATAAGCCTTGTTAAGTTGACTTGAATAAACTTCCAAATAAATAATACAACTTAAGTCTGTCGGCTGCATATAACCAATTAAACATAAAGTATAAACTGCTGTTAGTCGACTGACACTAAATATTTAACTTAGTTAACATTGTAATCCTTCAATGCCCAATCATTACTGTATTGCCCGAGTGAACTCGGTTAGAACTGAAATCACTTTGGTCTTCTTCAATGCCTGAGAGAGCTTGGAATACACTAACTGTGATCGGTTTAGGTATAGAAATTTGTGTAACATCACCGCATTTGTGTATACATCAATGACAATACACAATTGAATAATTTTCATCAAATATGTATGATTTCCCTTTGTTTATGATGCTCATGCAAAAATTATGCAAATGTTTATGCCATGATGATACTAAAATGAATTGACAGGTATATATCAGTGATTAGAGTAATCAGTCAGTAGATTAAGTAGTCAAACTTGGATTTGTTTGTGATAGGAAATCATTCTGAGCTCAAGTAATCATGCAATATTAAATATGACTGTAGCTATATTAATCATGAATGCGGCTATATTAAGACCTCTAGGACTGTCACTGATCATTCCAAAATAGCATTTATCATCATAGAGGGTTTGTTTAACAGACACCATAGGTTAGTACAACCTTCACTGATAGATTTCAACCATCATAAAAATATGAGTTCTACCTTAATCAGATGTAATTTCAAAAATAAATCTAAGCATCAAGGCATAGAAGCCAGGATGGCTTGTCAGTTATTTCCTTTTGATTTTGAGACACTTCTTCTATTTGTGTGCCATATATGATATGTAACCCGCAATGACCCTTGTTTTTAATATTCATATACTTGGGTACACAATGTTGTGTGCACCTTACTAAGAATTTGTTTTTAGACAAAAAAATAGACAAGGAGAATGTTCCAACCTCATTGTAGATTTCATATAAAGAGGGTCGAGGTATATCATACTTTCCAATTGTGATGGAGGCTCTTACCATAAACACCCAGATTATGTGAATTTTTTAGGATCATTGAATCAATTACTGAAGGTAGAAGACATAGAAAATGTTATGCCCTATGTCCTTGTTTCTCTAGTCATTTTGTAGACATAATGGAGTTACTCAAAGGACATAAAAATTAAAATTTGATAACCATAGACAACATCCAAAGTAAATTCATGATCTCTTCCTATGCCACTAGTCTGAAGACATCATCATGATGTTTCACAGAGTCATGAGAAATACAAATCAAGAGAAGTCTATTTATGATTACTGGTGTTTAGGAACACATTTGATTAATTGTTTTTAACAAAATATATTATCAATCATAGATTAAGTGTTATCTATGTAATCTGTAAAGTTTTTATATGTGTCTAGATGAGTGTAGTGGTGTAGAAAACACCTTTTTGATCAGGTTTAGTGTTAATTGAAATCCAATGAAGGGTTGAGAAAAACTAGTGTAGTGTATAGTATATGTAGGTGGTGTTTAAGAAACACATTTGTTTGTGAGAGTTATAGTGACTGTCTTGTGTGAGTATTAAGAAATAATATTTTATGTTAGTGGAAAACTTTCCTAGACAATGACCTAGGTTGACAAAGTTTGGCAGACCAACCCATGATTAATAAGATGTACTTGACTGCTGGAAGTGCTAGGAGAGATTCCCCCAGTGAATTACGTGTTAGGATGAATTCAAAATAAATAAGAGGGGGGGTGAATTAGTTATCCTCAGGTCTAGATGTGCCCATATAAAACTTTAAACCAACTTCAACAACTCAGAATTGCTCAACAACAATAAACAACAAAAGTGTGCAGTTTACTGTACTAATGAAATAAGCTTGCAGAAACTTAACAGTAAAACAAAGCAATAACATTAACACATGTTTACACCATGATTTAATGTGGAAACCCAATATGGGAAAAACCACCAGTAACATGCTACCAAAATTTCACTCTTCTAAAGTGATGCCCTGTTAGGAGCCAACCTTGTTAAAGGTTACAAAACACACTGTCAAATGTGACCTGGTT
>MU227335.1:1569332-1583090 GCA_018584345.1 Thuja plicata | reverse complement strand
GTTACAAAACACACTGTCAAATGTGACCTGGTTAAAGGATTTAATCACCCTGTCAGGAGTGGCCTTGTTAGAGGACTTATAACATTCCAATCTGAATGTCACCTTGTTCAAAGGATTTATACAATGAATATTAGGTCAACCTAGTTAAAGGATTTCAACTGATACAATGGTTAGAAAGTAATCAGCAGGTGTGATCTGATACATACAACTTACTTTGCAAATCCAGATCCAATTTCAGCTCTAATGCTAATTCACTGAGTGGCCTCTATTTTCATCTCAAACTTTAGATCTTCTTGGAAATCCATCAAGAAATCACCCTGCTTCTCTTCTCAGCCTTCTCTGCTAGGTCTTGCTAATCAATCAATTAACCATGCAATACTTTGCATTCAACTTCTCCTTTTTTCTTCCCTTTTTTTTGGGTTCGTATAACAATAACCACATTAGGTTATATTATACCTCTTCATCTAGGTCAGATAGATATTTTTCCACTTAATAAATATTGTAGATCTTAGGTTAGGTCAGATCTAATAGCTCTTCCCATCATTACATTTAATTTACTTCTCTAATACAGTCATTAATTAAACATTGAATCCATGTGCTAATAATGGTTTCCCATGCATTAAGTGGATGTGGACCAATATTAATTAATAATTCATATCCCAATAGAATCAACTATGTCAGCCATAGCTCTCAAATCTCATCAATAAAAAAAATACTGTTGCTCAACTTTCTCTGTGTCCCTTGATATTTCACTGGCGCTCAACATCATCTTTGTGCTCGGCATCACCTTTCGCTTTACTCAGTATCAACTTTGCTTTACTTGGCATTAACCTTCTAGTGAACTGTCAGTGATAGATAAACAACGTATCACTTTTCCAAAGTGCCAAATGATCAAGTACCCTGGTGTATACTCATAACTCAACCATTTCCTTGGTCTTCTTGTTATCCCATTCTTTTCAAATCTTCATCAATCAATGGATAAGGTACTCAAACATACAACAATATTCTCACCAGTTAAGGTTTGACATCAATGAAAAAATAACAATTGTCTACATAGTAGCAATATTTCCAATAGTATGATCATCTTAGACACGAATATGGACATATTCCAAGCAAGGAAAGTAGAAAATTCAATAGCTTAGGTCCAACTAATGTCACAAACGTGACCAAAGGATATGTATAAGCTGAAACTTGAAATTTAGCCAATTGCAAGAGGCGTATTGATAGATGGAGTGGTGATTATAAGTGATGCCTATTTATTAGGTTTTCACTTGACAAATTTCTATTCTTGCTACCAAGACACCTGTTTACCAGGTTTTTGCCAAGGCACTTTTCTTTTTTTGGTTTTTTGTACTTTTTTCTCTTTTCTTTTTTTTTGTTAGTATCAAGGCACCTATTTGCTAGATTTTCACCAAGAATACTCTTTTTTTTTCAGTATCTCTTTTCACTATTTTTGATATTTTTCAAGAACATTTTCTTTGTACAAGTTTCCTTCAGCTGAATATCAAGCATAGAATCTTTTCAAGTGTAGAGTGTTTATAGGATTAGGGAGAACATCTCCTTCAGGCATAGCTAACTGATAATCTCCTGACCCAAAAATTATTGTGATAAAAAGGGTCCTAGCCAATTGGGTTCAAAATTTCCCTTTTGTTCTTTGTTTTATTGATTTTTAAGATTTTCCCTGAGTACTAGATCTCCAACTTGAAATTGTTGAGGTTTTACTTTCTTGTTGTATCCTCTTGAGATTCTCTTTTGATATATATTTAGGTGGTCAAAGACCTGTTGCCTTCGTTCATCCAAAATTTCTAATTCTTGGACCTTATCTATGTGGTTTTGTTCATCTGTGACAAGACCTGTTAATGATACCCACAAATAAGGGATTTCAACTTCTATTGGTAAGAATGATTCTGTGCCATAAAAAAGAGCAATGGTGTGGCTCATGTTGGTGTTTGAATGCTGGTCCTATAGGCCCACAGTGATGGATTTAGTTGTAAATGTGAATCTCTACCAGATTTACTCATAGTTCTATATAGAATTTTGAGGATATTTTTGTTTGATGCCTCAACTTGTCCGTTACCTTAAGGGTAATAGATTGAAAAAAAATGTTGAGTGATATGGAAATATGTACAAAGTTCATCAATAGCTTGATTCTTGAGATCTCCCTCATTTTCTATTACAATATATGAGGGCATCTCGTACCTAAAAATGATGTATTTCAAAATGAACATGGATACTTGCTTCCCAATGGCTTTGATGAGTGGCATTGCTTCAACCCACTTTGAGAAATATTGTGTGGCTGTGATGATGTATTTATGTCCACTTGATGAGTTGGGATAGATTTGTCCAACAAGATCAAAGGCCCATTGCTAGAATGGCCAATGTGTGATAAATAGTATCAGTTCCCTGGCTAGAGAATGTCTGAGATTTCCATGGATTTGACATTTTTGACATATTTTAGCATATTGTATAGCATCTTTTTCCATTGTAGGCCAGTAGTACCTGACCCTTAGGAGTTTTTTAGCTAATGAGAGACTGTTTAAGTGTGATCCACCAACACCTTCATTGACCTCTTTCAATGCACAATTAGATTCTTCATTTTATAAACACCTAAGTAGTGTTCCATCCAGACCACATCTATATGATTTAATAGTAATGATTACATAGCGTGATGTTTTCCTAATAAGGGATCATTTCTCATTTATAGATAATCCATTAGGTAAGGTTTGATATTTAATATATTCATATATAATGCTATATCAGGATGGGTTTTGGATATTGAGAGCACAAATTATCTGGGATTCAGGCGTATCAAATGCAAGAAAGGATAGTTCTTCCACTAGGAAGTCATAGAAAACATGATGTTCCTCTAGTTGTAGCATAGATGCCAATGTTTCCATTACATCTAAAAATTTATTTTCCATCCTTGGAATTTGTTGGAATGTAATGAATAAAAAGTATTTTTTGAGATCATCCACCATTTATTTATAGGGCATCAAATTTTCACCTTTTGTTTGATACTCACCATTTTCCTAGTTGATAATAAGCCAAGAGTCTCCATATATGTGTAGCTCTATAATTTTCCACTCGATGGTTAGCTTGAGACCATTCACCAAAGATTCATATTCAGAGATTTTATTTGTGCATGGAAACATCATTTTGTAAGCCTTAGGTATTTTATAGCCTTGAGGAGTAATAAAAAATACACCTGCTCCTGCTCTTTGTTGTGTAAAGAAACCATCAAAATGCATCTTCCAAGGATATTCTATTAAATGCATGACTGTTTCATCAGGATATTCTATCATCAAAGGTGTTTCATATTGAAATGGTGACTCAACCAATTAATCTGCCACCACTTGTCCTATGATTGCTTTTCTATCCACGTATTCTAAATCAAATTCACTGAGTATCAAGACCCATTTTTCTAGTCTTCATGTTAATTTTTCTTTACTCATAAGGTACTTCAAAGGATCAATCTTTGCAATTAGCCTCACTATGTGTGAAATCATGTAATGTCTCAATTTTTGGGATGCAAAGATAATTGCTAGGCAAGTTTTCTTGATAATGCTATATTTGAGCTCATAGGAGACTAATATCCTACTGATATAGTAAATTTCTCTTTCTTTCTTGGTGTCATCCTCTTGTGCTAGCAAGACCCCTAGTGAAATTTTCATAGCTGAAATATAGAGTAACAATGGTTTACCGTGAATGGGAGCCATTAGAACATGAGAATTTTCTAGATGCTCTTTTAGTTCATTGAAATTATTCTCATAGTGCTCATCCCATTTAAAGGTCACCCCTTTATATAATAACTTTGTGAAAGGTTGTGCTTTGTCCGCCAGTTGAGATAGGAATCTTCATATGGATTGAATCATTCCTTGGAGTGTTCTCATTTTACTCATATTTCTTGGTGGTTGCATCTCCATGATTGCTTTCACTTTTGTCGGATCTAATTCAATTCCTTTTGATGAGACTATGAATCCTAATAGCTTCCATTATTTGACACCAAATGCACATTTTTTTGGATTTAGTCTTCATTGAAATTGTTCCATTCTATTTAATATTTTTATCAAATCCTTAATATGAGTTTCTCTACTTCTTGTCTTAGCTATTTCTCTACTTCTTGTCTTAGCTAGGGTATCATCCATATAGTCCTCCATGTTTTTTTGCATCATGTCATGGAAGATTGTTGTCATATCCCTTTGGTATGTTTCTCCATCATTATTTAGTCCAAATGACATTACATTCCAACAAAAAGTACCCCATGCATAGGTAAATTCTATCTAAATTAATCTTCAGGTGTGATTTTTATCTGACTGTAACCATAAAAACCATCCATAAGTGAGTATATTTCATACCCCACCGTGACATCTATAATCATGTCAGTGTTTGGCAGTGGAAAATCGTCTTTCATACAAGATTTACTTAAATATCTAAAATCCATGCAAAATCTTATGGATTTATCTACTTTAGAAACATGGACTATGTTAGAGATCAATCCTACATACGAAATGGCTCTTATGAATCTAGTTTTCAAAATTTTTTCCAGGTCTTCTTTCACTAGTAATGAAACACGTGGATACATTTTTCTTAGTTTTTGCTTCACAAGTTTTATCCCAGGAGCAATGGACAAATGATGCATTACCAACTCTGGGTCTAATCCAGACATGTTTGAATAAGACCAAGAAAATTTCATCTTCTTTTCTTTGAGGAATTTGATGAATTTTGTTTTCTCTTCTTCTAATAAGGATTGTACAATGTGAACCATATGCGGTTCTTCAATTGTCCCAAGATTAACTGGTTTTGTTATTTCTATCAATACTAAAGATATTTCTTGGAAATGCTTAGGAAGAATATCAAGAGGCTCATCCTTTGGCACCTCTGTGAGTTTTCACCATTAGGCACGTCTTTTCTTTTACTATTTTTGAATTTGATACTGCCACAATGTGGTTTTCACCATCAGTTCTCTTTTTATTTTTACTTTTCATTTTGAGACTAAGAAACTTGATATCCTCTTCCATCAGATTTGTGCTCCTTTCACAGGTGGAAGAGGTATAAGGTTCACAAGCATTTAAATAGAAATCCAAGGTATAGTCATTAGGGAAGTTTATCATGTTTTTAGGCTATGATTCAGTCCAGTCAATTAATTTTGGATTTACCAATGATATCGATTCACAAGATTCTAGAGACAACACCACGTTAGTATCAAGAATATTAACTGGTAAGAAGAGTTTTGTTAGGTTAGCTTCTATAGTATTAATTAGATCATTAAAAATCCAATCATCATTATTAGCATCACTGTTAGTGTTATGTAAACCTAACTCTAGTGATCTAATGTTTGAGATTTCTCCTTCTTCTCTTTCTCTTATCTGATCAAGTGTTATTCTTAGTGGAACCATCTCAATTATTGATCTTGTTCTGATCACATTGATGGGATTTCTATCTTCTAATGATCTTTGATATTATTCTTGTCTTATTAAGACTCCCATGTCTACATTAATCATACTTGGGATTACTATATCAGTCAATCTTGTCATAATGTTTTTGATGTTTGTAGTATTAGAACTTTCTCCTCCATATTGAGGTGTAAATTAGTGGATCACATATATCTCAATAGCCATAGTAACATTAGACATATGATCCCATTCATAATCATGTGAATCTGAGATATTATCTTCAGACTAGCCTAGGAATTCAACAATAGTTATTTGATGAACCCTATTTCCTATTTGTCGATCAAACATGGTAAATCAAGGACATGTGTGATCATAACTAATTTCCCCCATTTTGGATGTAAAATTTGATGTTGTCTTATAGACGATAACCCTTAAATGATGTTTGAGATGCTTTCTTTTTTATTTAGTGCTTCCTCTTTCTTCTTTTTCTATATGTGCCCCTTAATGATATTCATCTTCTTTTTGGACTTCATGAGGATTACCCACTCCTTCTTCTTCCTCTTCCTCTAATTCTTGTTTTTATTCTTGAACATCTTATTGTGGTAACAATGGCACATGTTGTTCTGATTGTTATCTTACGTGAGTGGGTCTATGGCGTTCACCATGATGTTTGGGATTCTCAGTGCCTACATGCAACAATCTTTAAAATTTCCATGGTAAAACCTCAACTTCTTCTTCTTCTTCTTCTTCTTCTTCTTCTTCTTCTTGTCATTTTCCTTGTCAAATATCAGACCATCTATTATGGTAGGGTGTTCCGATTCATTATTGAATCCTAATCCTTTTTTGTCTTTTGAGTTCTGTAATTCCATGTGTATTGGTTCAATAAGTCCTTTACCTTTATCTCCTAAAGGTGCTTTCCCTTTTTTGCCCATTTGTTTTAGGAGATCATAACCTTTTCCATATTTGTTTGGAGATATCTCCACATTTTTTGCTTCACTATCTTCCTTTTCTTCTCTATATAACCATGATAAGACCAATTTATCTTCATTTTCTTCTTCTTGAGATATTTTAGCTTTGACCATACATGTTGCTTCATGATTAGCCAATGCTTTTGATTAAGAAGGTGTAACTGACATTGATGGTATACCATATCATCTTGGAGACATGGGGAGATTAGCCAATGATGGTGTTGAATCCAATTTATATTCCCCCATGCTGGTTTCTTTAAGTTTTAATGATTTCCAAGAGCTTCTCATTACCATGTCTTTTGAGGTTTCAATTATAGACTCTTTAGGAACTTCCTTTTTGTGAGGAACCACGCTATATGTTTTTACATTTTTGCAGGAGTAGCTTGAATCTACTAGAATTGTAACTTCTATTCCATTGTGTGGAAATTTTATTCATTGATGACAAGTGGATGGAACCACTTGCATATCATGTATCCATGGTCTCCCCAATAGTATACTATAAGATAATGGTAAGTCAAGAACTTGGCAGATCATATCATGTTCTATTGGACCTATTATGATAGGTAGTATAAATAATCCCTTGGAGGATCTCTCTTCTTCATCATAGGCTTTAATGGTTATCTTTCTCCAAGGATCAATTGGATGTTCTGAAAATCCTAGTTCCTTAACCAAACTGAAGGTACAAATATTCAAACCCACGCCTTCATATATCAATACACGCTTCACCTGATGTTTGTGAATCAAAAAATCAATGTGTAGGGGCTGATTAGGTGGATGATTTAAGGATTTGTCATCTTCTTCTAAAAAGGATAAATAATGAGGATATTTTAGATGACCAACCATAGCTTATAATTACTCTATATCTAAGTCTTTTGGAACATTCATTGTATGCAGGGCTTGTTCAAGAACTTCCCTGAGTACCGGAGATATCTTTAGTAATTTAAATATAGATATTTGAATTGAGGTTCTTTGCAATTGATCTACCAAGTTGTAATTGGTCGATGATGCAGAAACCATTTATTTTGATGTTACCGGTTTTGGAATCGTTATAACCGGTTGCTTAGATGACATTGGTTTTTTTTGATGAGGAATTAACTCCTTTGATTGTTACCTTTTCTTGACTTTGTGTTACTTCATTTGAGTGTGTAGCTTTGTCTTTTACCCCTTTGATAGTGATCATATTGATTGATACTTCTTTTATATCCAACATGTTGATCACATTATCATTATTAGCATAAGTGTAGTTAACTTCATTTCCTTTAGACTTAGAAGTTTCTCCCTTTTCATAATTAGGAAATGGTTTAGTGAATGTTGTATAATCATTGTTTGAAGTATGTCCCTCCACCTTAATTTTATCTCTGTCTATTAAATCTTGTATGACATGCTTAAGTTTCATGCAATCATTAGTCTTATGCCCCTTGTTATGATGGAAGGCACAATAGTAGTTATCATTCCACCACTTTAGTTTCACTTCTAGTTCCCATGGTTTTGAATCTGATAATGTAATGATCTTATTGTCCAAATGAGTTTTCAAAACTATCTCAAGAGGTTGTCCCAATGGGGTGAATGTACACTTATGTCTAACAATCCAAGGCTTATTCTTGTTTGTCTCATTATTCATTCTTGGAATTGGTGCCATAGTTGTTTTAGACTTTTATTTTATTTTATTGAAGGATACTTTGAGATTAAACACAGCTGGTTTAACATTCACATTTGACGCATCCACAACTCCATCATTAACAAAATTCTAATTTTTGTTCCACCATTTAGGGTTTTTAGAATTTTTATTATGGGGGGACTTATTCTCTTTGTTAAGTGTGATTTCTCATTTCCTAATCATGACGTCCTCAAATTGAAATACATTTTTAACCATTTTATCAAAGCTAAGACAATCTTGTATTTGAAGTGCATAGTTCATTTTAGGTACCAAGTTGTTTACGAAGATCTCCACATTTTCTGATTCAGGTATTTGTCTTGAGCACCTTGCGAACATTCTTCTCCATTGTTGTAGGAAATTGATAAAATATTCACCATTTTGTTTTCCTTTGTTACATAGGTCCATCATAGTTATGGGGTATTGTATATTATAAGAGTATTATTGGATATTATAAGGGTATTGTAATAACTGAGAGGGGGGGGGGGGGGGGGAATNGGGGGGTGAATCAGTGGCATCAAAAATTAATCCTTAAATCAACCCTTAAAACTGAGTACCACAAATTTATACCTCTAGTTATCTTTAGTCCTGTAAGATGAATGCCTCCAAATTCTTATATCAAATTTCTACTTGTTGGAATGATTTGTAAAACCTTCCACTGTATGTTTACCGATAAGAAGTCTTTCTATTTACCGAAACACAGTAAATAAATAGTGTATACTGATCAATCCAGATTACTTATGTGAAATGCAAAACAATAAAGCAATGACTCATAAACACATAACACCGATTTTTTAACGTGGAAACCCTGTTAAGGGAAAAACCACTGGGACTGGTACCCCAAATTTTCACTCTTCTAAAGTGAGATTGATGAAGAGACAACCATGTTAAAGGTTACAAACACACTTTTAGGTGTGACCTTGTTAGAGGATTTAAATGAATAGTTTGTCACTTAGTATCTGGCATCTAATGCTACCATCCTTGATCAAACACTCACTTGGCCTGTTAATAGGTATTGGGCATATCCAATGCTACTTTGTATGATCAAAATTTTTTATACTCCTTGAGATGTATCTTAATTATAAAAGACTTTTAAGTCCTGCTCGGTTAAGAGACTTGATGCTTCAATGGTTAAACTGAAACAATAAATTGATCTGTTCACACATACAACTTGAATTGCATATTTTCAGATCTATTGTAAGTGCATTACCTCTCTGATCAATATTATCAATTCAATACCTTTGCTCCACACTGTTATGCTCTATGATGCTATATCACTATTAATTGGTGTCTGCAGGATTTATCTCTTTCCTTAGCTTGATTGATTAGGTCTAAACAAATACTTTCTTCTCCTTCAGAATCTCTTCAACATCTATTTTCTTGTCACTCCCCCTTATTCATATTGAATAATATTTTCTCTTAAATAGACATGATTTCACCATTTCTTGGCTTTCTTGAAATTGGTGTGTTCCACAATTCTCACCACTTAGATTTAAAGCAAAACTCCAGTTTAATCTCGTAGAGATCTTCTTGCCAACTGGACAAATCAACTTTAAATCCTTTACTTATCTCTAACTTTATCCTGTCGATTAAAACAATGATAAGTACTAGTTAAGTCTATATTTAGCTCTTGACATCTAAGCATTTTGTCATTTCTGAACTCTCTATTCTGTCGGTCAATACTTTAGTTAGTTGTCAGTGATAACTGATTGTTCCGTCAGTGTGACTTCAGTTGTCTTCAAGATCTCTGTCCATTGGGAAACATTGTAATTTTGTCCGTCGGGTTACATTATGCTTTTCTCTTCAGAAAACACCGTGACTTTGCTCATCGGTAATTCTTTTCTTTTTCTCATTGGGTACACTATGACTTTTCTCTTTTGGTTCACTTTGATCGTTGGTGTGCACTCTGTTAGTGTATACAGTCACTTTGTGAATACTTCACTTTTATGCATTACTGATAGCATAGCCTTCATTTCATTGGTTCTTTGAAGTCTTTAGCAGTATAAACATGACCATATAGATTATATCAAGTTGACATCAGTGACAATACAATAAATTAATAGATTTAATGTGTTGCATGATCATCAACTTAACATCTTCAAACATTCAATATTTTATAGTTCATCAATCTCTCCCTTTGGCATTGATGGAAACACACTACATTATCACACTATATTATCACTGATACAATATGAAATATAACAATTGAAGTCTATCAGAATACCAATCTTATATACTATAACTGATACAAATATTTGGTCCTCGGTAAGCTCATATAGCTTAGATTTGATTCTTGCAGCTTTCTTTCTATCTTCAATCCCTTCACTGGATAGATGTAGAATTTTCCTTCTTTTGATGTGATGTGTTCTCTTCTTGTGTCAAACTCTCTCCCTTTGATTGTTCTTCTCTTTTGATGTCTCTTTTCTCTTTTGTCAGCAATCTCTCCATTTGTATGTACTCTCCCTTTCTGGTTACATCTTTCCCTTTGGATAATGTGATGGATATAATCTCCCCCTAATGTGATAATGGATATAATCTCTTCCTTTGACAACAATGCCAAAAAAATATTTGCTAGTAATGCCAAATAATCCTTTTTATCCATAATATATTCCTTGAATTTCCCAATCCATCAGCAATATAACAACTTTGGTGCTCGGTGTAGATAAATACCTTGCTGTGTATAGATGTATCTTTGAATTCCATCTCTTTGCTTGCATCAACATGAATGATATTCTAATAATATGTAGGCTGATGCAGCCTTCTAGTCATCTTACTGACCAGTAGATAAGGGTCTGACCCCTAGTCTTTTCTCAAGTACTCAAATGCATCCTTGGGCAGTAGCTTGGTGAAGATATCAACTAATTGTTCCTTTGATTGCACATACTCAAGTATCACCTCTTTTGCTTGAACTTGTTCTCTCAAATAATGATACTTGATAGCAATATGCTTTGTCTTAGCATGCATGAATGGATTCTTGGAAATTTTTATTGCACTGGTATTATCACAATAGATAATTATTGGTTCAAAAATTGTTATATGCATACCTTCCAATAACTGTTTGATCCATGCAATATTTGAGCAGTTTGCAACAGCTGCAACATACTCCGCTTCTATAGTAGACTAAGAGATGCATCCTTTCTTCTTACTGATCCATGTGACAAGTCTGTCACCCATAAAAAATGCTCCTCCAGTTGTGCTCTTTCTGTCATCAATGTTTCCAGCCCAATCAGCGTTGATAAAGACCTTAAATTCAAATTTTCCTTCTCTTCTATACCATAAGCCATATTCCTCAGTATTCTTTAGATATCTTAGGATTCTTTTCACAATAGTCATATGTGATTCCCTGGGATTAGCAAAAAATATTGCAACTATTCCTACTGCATGTGCAATATCTAGTCTAGTATGTACAATATCTAGTCTAGTATGTAAAACATACATGAGTTTCCCAATCATTGATTTGTACAAAGTCTAATTTACCTCAGTTGACTTATCCTCCTTTTTTAGCTTACATCCAGTTGCCATTGGTGTTCCAACTAGCTTGGAATCTTCCATCTTGAATATTTTCAGCACTACCTTAATGTATTTGGATTGTGTAATTAAAATGCCTTCATCTTATTGCATGATCTGTAGACCAAGAAAGAAATTGATCTCTCCAAACATAGATATCTCAAACTCTTTTCTCATTTCATTTGCAAATGATTTGTATAGCATATCATTGCCTCCAAATATGATGTCATCAACAAATATTTCAGCAATCAAAATGTTAGCATTAGTATCTTCCTTCAAATAAAGATTACTCTTTTCACTAGTCCTTACAAATCAATTACTTATGAGATAGGAATAAAGTCTTTCATACCAGGCTCTTGGTGCTTGTTTTAATCCATACAAGGATTTTTGTAGTCTACATACCATGTTCCTCTTGTCTAGATCAAAAAACCCTTCTGGTTGCTTAATGTATACCTCTTCCATAAGTATTCCATTTAGGAATGCAGACTTGACATCCATCTGGTATACCTTGTGTTAGCTCTTTCTCTTGCAGAATAAATTATAATAGAAATAAATGCTAGACTCTCTTATATGCAAGTTAGATTCTCACATGGAAAAAGGCTAATTAACAAGGATGAAAAATCCTTTTACACTTTGGGCTCCACATACCCAGGCGGGTGCACCTTTGACATAATATTATCTTTTAGTGGTTTTTTAACAGTGGATTAAGGATTAGTGATCCTTCTTATTTCTATGCCATTAGGCATAGGAAGGCTAACCTATTGATTCAATTTTCAAGCAATCACTAAGATGAATTGTACTAAATACAATTAGCTGGACATGTACTTGAAATAATAGAAATATAAAGATTGATTAAATTTGACATGTTGATAACAACCACTTGTCAGCAATTTGACCAGTGCCTAATCATGGGTGATAGAGTCAAAATAGAGCATACAAATATTAAAGATAATCAATGGAAATACAAATGAACCCCAGATAGAATGCCTTACAAACTATCCTCTCATCCTCACACTCCTATATCTAATCCCTGCATAAACCCTAACCCTCTGCAATTATCTGCAAGATTTAAAACTCTCCTTGAAAGCAACTCATAGACAAGAACATGGCTACTTTATAACCAGTATACTCCAAATGCCTTACAAATTTGTTCGTGGCCTTTTGAAATCTACTGTTAAAATCAGCCATACTTTCATTTGGGAACTTCTTGATGTTATTAAACTCATTTAACATGTATCCTGAATTAACATGCTCTCTATACTATTCCCTAAAAAACTTTACAAATTCATCCCAAGAGGCAATACTATCATTAGAAAAGTTCCTGAACCAATCCCTATCATCTTCAATTAAAGATTGAAAAAAAAGTTTCATAATGACATCCTCATCTTCAATTTCAAAGTTAGTTATCTTATCACCGAAAGCTTTTAAATGTTCTTCACAAGTAACAACATTATTTCCTATGAACTTAGGGATCCTATCTCTTACCTCATTAGGGATCACATTAGGGTGACCAGGAATACCTTCAAAGAAGAGAGCTCTGTATTTGTTCATGTGGATAGGCCTCCTTTGAAAATTCCCTAGCTTGTTATTACCATTTGGTCCAGCAATTCCTCCTTGATGCTGAACAAGTGTAGGAACACTCTGCTTGGGCTTGGCGGCTTGAAAACTTGGGTGAGTCCCCATAAGTTGAGCAGCTACATTAAGACTAGAGTTTTGAACATTTGGGTTCTTTCCACACTTTTGGAATTTATTAGCATCACCTTGATTGTTCACATTTAGATCAACAGAAGGATTTAATTGTTGTACTCCTTGATCCACATGCATAGAACTACCTGCAGTAGTATTATTGGTAGCATGAAGTAAGGCTATCTTCATCTTCATATCAGCTGCAGCGGCCTCCAATTCCAACTTTTCTAGTTGTTTTTCCAAGTCATCCTTAGCCTTCCTAGCTTTTTCAATGTCCAAATCAATTTGAGATATTCCTTCAAGGTTGGAAATTTTTTTTTGAGGCTCATTTATGCTGATACCAACAGCCTTTTGCTTACCTTTGTCAGGGGGGTAGTCCCACAATAGTGTTTCCCACTTTTTTGAACATCCTGATTTTTGCTAAAATTGCACATTTTTAAGAAAATATGATGATTTAATCCTTGAGAGGTCCCATTTGAAGGAGTAAATTCAAAATGGCTAGATAAAAGCCTCTTGGATCAAAATCCCTTTGGTATAATCCCTCTACTCC
>MU227335.1:1550036-1568906 GCA_018584345.1 Thuja plicata | reverse complement strand
AAAATAATTATGTTCTTATCAGTTTTATAAAAAAAGTTATGTTGATCAAAGTGAGTGTCACTCCTGAAAAATCCTAATTTTTCACAAAAATAATTTTTGAAGGAGAAGGAAAAATGGATACAAATAATTTCCATTATTTAAAAAAAATATATATTTATAAACTAGAAACAAAATGCTAAAATTCACTAGTTTACATCATCTTCAAATTCCTAATTGTTTAATGACAATAGATGTTCGAAAGCAAAGTTTTTTTTCAGAATGTTCATTTCAGTGTCAAAGTTGGCCAAAAAGTGGGACACAGTTTTGTGGGATCACCCAGGGGCATCTTTAGTAGTTACTTTGAGTTTCACATTTCATTGATTCTCATATGGGAACAACTGCCTAATGACAAGTCCTTCCTTCTCAAACTCATCCTTGTTAGGGTTTGAGATTTTATTTGGGGCTTTGCTTCTCAAATCATTGAGGGTACCAAACAATTTTGGATCCAGACCTTTTACTTCTTGATTCAGGCTTTTAGTCTTAAGGTCATTCCTTCTAGTCTCAGCTAAGAGTTCTTCTCTTTCCAATAATAAGTCATATATCCTTTGCCCATGTTTTTCCTCTACTTCAGCCATTTCCTTTTCTTGTTCTTTCTTTTTTCTTTTCAAAGCTGCTACCTCATCTTGCAACTTATCAGAATCATACGATGTTGTTTCAGCAGTAGAAGTATCTTTCAGTGGAGAAATATTTTCTTCCATAGGAAAGAATCCTATGTCAGTATTTTCTCCATCCCTAAAGGGATCAAAATTGGTATTAGCCCTATAAGCATCAATCGGTCTCATAGGTTTTGCATCTTCAGATGAAGATGACTTCCTTTCTAGAATGGGGATGTCTATTCTTCCTTCAGGGGCATGTTGGGAATCATGTTTAGATGCCCCTCTTTTGGACCATTGTTTCCTTTGAGGCGTATGGATCTCTTCTCCAAGATCCTTTTCAGGATTCATTTTGGAATACAATCTCGTATTTCTTTGTCGGCTCATCTTTCAGAACAAACAAATATTTCACTATGCAATACTGGAATACACAGAAGTTAGAGTCACCACCTCTTTTTAGAGGATTAATATATAGAGAGATCAAACACCTTCTCCTATCTCAGATTTCCCCTTATAGCAACAAGCAAATATGGAACCTTGTAGATAGAGTAGGCTTGATAATTCCTCACTTGGTAACTTCAAGAAAATGATCTTTCACTACCCATAACTACAAATCTTCTCCATTCAGTGGACTTCTTCAAAAACAAACAAAGGGCCATATTAGATATTTTAGAGTTACCAACTATTCCAACCGAGACAAGATCTATATCATTTTCAGAATCAGGACCTTCAAACAATGTGCCACAACAGATAAACAAAACAAACTCACTTTAATGATTATGAGGAAAAACAAACTAATTCTCAATATTGTAAGGACAAATGCTTTCATGATCATGACTCTTAGAACATTGCAAGTCCCCAGCAGAGTCGCCAATTTGTTAGCTCTTTTTCTTGCAGAATCAATTATAATAGCAATAAATGCTAGACTCTCTTATACCCAAGTTAGATTCTCATAGGGAAAAAGGCTAATTAACAATGATGAAAAATCCTTCTACACTTTGGGCTCCACATACCCAGGCGGGTGCACCTTTGACATAATATCATCTTTCAGTGATTTTTTAACAGTGGATTAAGGATTAGTGATCCTTCTTCTTTTTATGCCATTAGGCTTAGGAAGGCTAACCTATTGATTCACTCTTCAAGGAATCACTAAGATGAATTGTACTAAATAAAATTAGCTAGACATGTACTTGAAATAACAAAAATATAAAGATTGATTAAATTTGACTTGATGATAACAACCACTTGTCAGCAATTTGACCAGTGCCTAATCATGGGTGATAGAGTCAAAATAGAGTATACAGATATTAAAGATAATCAATGGAAATACAAATGAACCCTAGATAGAATGCCTTACAAACTATCCTCTCAACATCACACCCCTGTATCTAAACCCTGCATAAACCCTAACCCTCTACAATTATCTGCAAGATTTAAAACTCTCCCTGAAAGTAACTCACAGACAAGAACATGGCTACTTTATAACCAGTATACTCAAAATGCCTTACAAATTGAACATACAAGAATTAATAGAAAATGCAAGAAGACATCATTGATATCAAAATGGAGATTCCATTGTATTTTATTAATGTAAATTTGATATCAGTACATTTAAAAGACTCAAAATTGACATTCAGACACAATTCATTAATTTGCCTTGCAGTCTTATTTTTACCATCCTCTTACAATATTAGAACTTGATACTTATAGAGAGCCATAGTCATCTTGGAATCCTTTTGGAAAATAAGGATGCAACAAGCTACGGATGACTAGGCTAGAGGACAACATACAATTTTTAGATGAGACAAAATTTTAGGCGGATGGGGGTAACAAATCTTTGCTATTAGCCATGTAATCTTTTGTCCTATGACCGCCTGAATGCTTGAAGTTTCTCTAAGGTGGCTGGGTCCTTGTCATCTAGAATTTGTTCTCTTGCTAATGTAGAGGCCCCAATATCTAATTTGTTCAAACTTCTCAACCTCTTTGGTGTTAGCTGTCCCCTTTATTTTTACTGTCTCATGCTACTGGGGTGACTATACCATACTTGCTAACCCATGTGGTGAACACCTCATCACTTGGCCAACTAAAATTGAGGACCTCATCTTTCTAGCTATTGAACTCTTCCCATTCATCATTAGCTTTCTCAACTTCTTCCTCCCAGGATTCAAAAAATGCCTTGGCTTTGTTCAAAATATCAATAGTTAACACAAACCAGCCTGTATTTGCCAATGTAACAATACTTTTTGTCCTACTGGTTAGTGTTTCATTCAATTGTCTTAGCCATAAGGCTTCATTATTTATATTCCCATCTTCTTTGAACATGTTGGGAAACATATCATATCTGTCCCTAGAGAACTCTTCTCTCAAAATTGTGACCCTCTTTATGACCATGCTCTTCTTGATGTCCAAATTAACCATCAATTTGAGACATTTATGGGTGCTTGTCAGGGTGATGTCAATATTATTCTGCTCCTTTGAAAGAGAGTAAAAGGATTTGACATGGGTTGCCTTCCCTTTCTAGTTATTCATTATCAAATCCCACTATTCCTTTTCACCATCATGTTTGCTTATGATGCCTGCAATCTTCTTTCCCAGTAGATAGAGGTTAGGAAGGTTGACCTCACTAGCACACCTTTTGAGGTTGGAAAATATCTGATCATAATGTTTTTGCTTCATCAATTCCTCAGCCTCTTTGTATGTAGGAGAATCTTCAAGATCCCTTTTACCCTCTTCTTCCAGCCTTGATCTCTCACTGATCAACTTGTTCTTCTCAGCCTCTAATTCTGCTCTTTTCGCATCAATGGCTTCTTGAGTAGTGGGACTTAAAGGTGCAGGGGATGGGGGATATGTCACAAATGGACTAGAGGAGGAGGGTTGGTGAGGTTCCTGATCAATTACCCCTTGGGGCATAATTTGAATTTTTTGCTTACCCTCTAGTACTGTTATTATGTTATCTTTCATCAAGGATTTGACCTTTTCCTCATTATAAGCTTTAAGTACAAACTCATATTTCTCATTTAAGTTGGCATAGGCCTCCCTTTCTTTCTTAGCTACCTTCATGCTTAAATTATCTGTTTGAACAACAAGGTTTGCAGCTTCAGTTCTTGAATTGTCAGCAACCCTCTTCACAATTAGGCTGCCTGTATCTTTAACATCATCATCTTCCTTTATTCTCCTCTTGTCTTTTTTCTTTAATGACCAAATTGCTAGAGCTGCATGATCTTCACTAAACTGGGCACCAATTGATGTCCCAATAGTGCTCATAGGTTTTTCTTGCTTCCTAACAACATCAAAGACTACTGCATCTGCTAGATCCCATTGAGGTAGTATGAGAACTCCCTGCTTTTTAATCATTTGTCTACCCTCTTCAGGGGTGATCTTATCAAAATTTGATATCATCTCCTTCTTAACTTCCTTCTCTATATCTTCTTTAGCAAAGTTGGGCTGGGCTTCTTGCAAATTTTGGCATTTATGATTGAATTCATTAATGTGGTACCTCCATATAAATTGAATGAATGCCCTGGTTTTAATGAAATTGTCATCAGGTAAGAATTCATCACTGGTCTGCTTGGTTATAGGGTCTAACTCTCTACCAGAAAACTCTGCTAATGTGAGGTCAGTTGCTGTATGTTTAGGTGCCTATGGCATCCCTACTTGTAACTCTTGAGTGGTAACAAGCACTTCACCAGCATTCCTCAATTGCACCAGTTGTTCAATGATGGCCTGGTCATCATATTGCATGGGGGATTGGGAAGGAGAGTACAATTCACTCTCTTGTTCTTTTTTTCCACCCTTTGTCTTTTGGGAGAGGGCATTTCTTGAACATCAATATTTGTTGGCTTCTTTCCTTTAAGCTGAAGAGGTTTATTAGCTTTAGGTGCAATAGTAGTGTATCCTCTCCTTTTATATACTACATAATCCCCTGGTGGGACTATTCTCCCCTATGGAAATTTATTCAGGACCGCAAGAGCCCTTTCTGGATCATTTTCAATCACTCTCTACCTCTTCTCATTTAGGGTTTGTATGATCCCCTCAAAAAGATTCATTAGGGAGTCAATTTTGTAAGACCATGGGAAAAATTCCTTTAAAGGATCGTAAGTCTTATCAAAATTTTATACAAAGTCCAAAGACTTCTTGTATGCCATCCATTTCTCCTTCCTGACTTCCTGAACACCAAGGTCAAAAATATTTCTAATGATATCCTCAGGGTAGTTGAACTGATGTTCTAATATAAAGCATTTAGTCATCTTCCTAAACATACCCATAATACAATCTTCATTATCTGCACATCTGGACACAGACATGGCTAAATGATAAGGCTCAAAATACTTGTCAAACTGTGTCCACCTACCTTTGGTTATGATGAAGTGATGGGCTCTGGTGAGGGTAGGAAAGATGTTTCCCTTCATCTTTCCAGTCAAGGCTTCTTCCTGTAGCCCACCCAATTGCCTAATAATTTCTGCTATCCCAATCTTGAGAGGGACTTTGTATGGTAGCACATAAGGTATTCCTCTGAATCCATAAACCCTAATTACTGTAGAAAAAAGGTACAAAACTAAATCTCCCCAATTGTGAGAAATTTTTAGTTCTAGGGCATATTCCATAGGCCTTAAAAGCCTCATCATTTCAGTGTGGACCCTGGCATTCTGGTTGCTCAGCAATGACTTGAGTCTAGTTGCAAAAACCTTATCAAAATACACATAACTAGCACTCTTCCTATCCCATGATAAATCTGCACTCCACATCTGAACAGGCAATTCTTTACCATCTTGGAATTTATCCAGTTCCATTTCTTCCTCAAAGAAGTCTACATTGTTGAACAAGAACATATGCATCATGAGGGAATACCATCCCATTGGTTTCTGTATGTTGCTGTCTTAAATTCCTACCAGACCCTCATGCATCTCCTGAGTAATATAAGATGCAAAATCAAACACTAATGATAGGTGGGGATGCAGAATTTGAACAACCATTAGCATTATATGGACATGCATTGTTACTTCTTCATCTACCCCCAAAACTTGACACAGAGCACTATACATCTTTCTAGCCTTGCCATTAAAAAGATCCAACTTGAAAGGTTTTGGGGTCCTAGGCCCTACTACAACCAAGTCCCCTATCTTATTAAAATACCCCTTCATTTATTTATCCTTGTAATAGTCCTTCTGATTATGGTATACTTCTTTAAAGTACTCAAAACCAATATCATCCATATGCTCAGAGGTGTCAGTCAACTTGAAGATCCTTCTAATTTCATCAGCTGATACAGTCAATAGCACATTGCCCTGAGTATCCCTAACAACCCTAGCCACCTTATCATAAGTATTTGCAATTAAAGTGAACAAATCAGTGTCCATTAACACACTAGGTGCTATCAGTTTTCCCACATCTAACTCCCAAATATTACAGTCTGGGGTAGGGGCATTCCTCTGGCTATAGGCCTTCCTAAATAGAGTGAGGCCATCAAAATTGGTACTAGCATCTTTCGCCCATCTACCAGAATCGTATAACCCTTCTCCAATTTTGAAGTGGGGATGTGGTGGAACTACCCTTTTAATTTGAGTGGCATCTCCTGAGGACAGTGGCAATTGTTGTAACAAATCTTCCCTAATGTTTCTTTTTTGGTAATCAACCTCTATTGAAATCTCAACTCTAGGGGCCATCCTAAGTTTTTAATTTTGATATTAGATTGAGATTCTGAGACAGAGTTCTAAAAACCTTTCTGAACTACAAATTCCACCACAAGCTAAATGCTAGTGAATCAGTAAGCTTACCCGTTCTGCATAGAAGTCGCGTGAAGCCAATTTTCTCTACAATCTCGTCTTTGCTCGAATGATTTTGATGAATCATTGTGACTGCAAGTTGACTTAATTAATTGTATGACCTCAATCAAATCAATCTTTCAAATTGAATTCGACTGGAGTTGCCACACGTTCTCTAATTACTTCACAAGCTTCAATTTTGTGGCTTAACGGCTCTCTGCAACATATTTTTCCAACTTTTAATTTGAGCCATAGATTCTAGACATCGTTCTCTGCATTTGATGGCTATCTTATTTTTCCAAAAATAACTATCCACCGAGGACATGTGTTGCCACCGCTTAATCGCTTACTCACTAGATGTCGAGCACTTTCCCTTTAAGCGATTAAGTGAGCCGTTAGATTTAAAACAACTTAACTATGGTTTAAACTCTCACCAGCTTTGAATGCCCGAGCCCACCAGCTGCCAGATGTCATCACCGCTTAATGGCTTACTCACTAGATGTCATGCATCTTGGGTATAAGCCATTAAGTTGACCGTCAGATCTTTCCAGGCTTTAACACCTTTTATACTGTCTACGACTGGACCCACATTCTTTCCTAGATAGGTGTTGCTATCGCTTAATCGCTTGCTTGTTAGATGTCATGCACTTTTTTTTTAAGTGATTAAGTGAGCTGTTAGATTCCTTCATACTTTCCCATTGTTTAACTGAGAACCTTTACAAATTTTTGGCCCCACCAAGGACACGCGTCACCACCGCTTAATTTCTTAACCAATAGATGTCGTGCACTTTTTGATTAAGCCATTAAGCTGACCGTTCGATCAAAACTGACATGCTCACCACATAAGATAATGACATAAAGGGATTATTTCATGACATGACTTAGGAATTATTAGAGCGGTTATGAATCATAGTCTTTTTGTAAAAAGCAACCCATTTAACATGGACACATGACTTGAGGTGACTTAAGTGACCAAAAAAGTAACATGAAAATAGAATCGGCCATGACAATTAGGGTTTTTTAGTCATTTTCCACCATTTTCAACCAGGTTAAGGGTTTGAGAAAACTTTGCAGAGGCATAAGAATGATTTTAATCTTTATTTCAAAGCCTTGGACACTACCAACGACAAGGCACAATTTAAACAGGAAATAGCACCAACACCTTGAATCCTTTATATGAAGCATAAGCAAGTAATATTCTCACTCCTTCTAGCCTAGCAATGGGTGCAAAGGTTTCTCCATAGTCAATCCCTTCTTCTTGTGCATACCCCTTGCATACTAGTCTTTCTTTGTTTCTGGTGACTTCTCCATTCTCATTCAACTTATTCCTGAATATCCATTTTGTACCAATGACATTCTTGTCAACTGGTCTCAGTACAAGTGTCCATGTCTTTTTTTTCTCAATCTTCTCAATTTCTTCATTCATAGCACTAATCCATTCTTCATTATCAAGTGCAACATTGACAAATTTTGGTTCAAAATCACAAATTAGGCATCTTGTGTTTAAAGACTTACTTCTCATTCTCACCAGCCTTCTTGTCTCCTATGATCTAGTTCTGTGGATGGTTCTTTCTGACATATCTGGCAAGTATAGGTTCAATTCTTTGTGTATCATTTTGATCATCATTTTGTCCTTCATTCTGATCTCTGTCGCTTGGCATATCATCTTGAGCAATATCCTAATTTTTGGTATTTGCAGCTTGATGATCGGTTGCAATAATCTGTTTCTCGGAAACTATAAAATGTTTTTTGGGTAGAGTGTCAGGTTCTTCATTGTAAATAAACCTGTTGTAGTCCTCTGGTTCTTTTGTGCTTTCCTTTTCATTCTTTTCTGCAAATTCATCTATCTTTACATTTGCACTTTCAACAATTTTGTTAGAGGCTTTATTGAGACATTTATAAGCCTTGCTTTTGGTGGAATACCCTAGAAAGATACCTTCATCACTCTTGCAGTCAAGCTTTCCATTTATATCATCTTTTAAGATATAACATTGACTACCAAATATTTTGAAGTAACTTATATTAGGTGTGTGACCATAACAAAGCTAATAGGGTGTCTTTTTGGTGTCTTTCTTCAATTGTACTCTATTTAATGTGTAAACAACAGTACTGAAAGCTTTCCTCCAGAAGATTTGGGTGATTCCTTTCTCTATCATTAGTGTCCTTGCACAATCAACAATGGATTTGTTCCTTCTTTCAACAATTCCATTTTGTTGTGGTGTTCTTGGTGCAGAGACCTATCTTTTGATTCCATGCTCATTGCAAAATTTAGTGAATTCATCTGAAATAAATTCCCCTCCTCTATTTGATCTTAAGCATTTCAGTTCCTTACCACTTTGTTTTTCTACCATTTCTTTGTACCATTTAAACATCTTGAATTATTCTAATTTATCTTTTAGAAACATGACTGTCATCATTCTAGAAAAATCATCAACAAAGAGAATAAAATACCTATCTCCATAGTAGCTCTTTGTCCTCATGGTTCCACATAGGTCTATATGGAATAATTCTAGAATTGCATCAGATGTATGGGTTTTTCTTTTGAAACTAGACTTTGTCATCTTACCTTTTTGACAATTTTTGCACATGATATTGTCTGGCTTGGTCATCATCGGTAAGCCTCTAACTTTTCTCTTTTTGCTTATATTTATCATGTTGTCAAAGTTCACATGACACAACATTTTGTGCCACAACCACATGTCTTCATTTATAGCTATCAAACAAGTGGTGTCAGTATCATTTAGATAGAATAAGTTACCTTTTGTTCGCTCACCGGTACCAATCAACCTTCCTGATTCATTGAAGATCTTTGCCCTCTTATTTTCAAATGCTACTCCATGACCTGAATTGTTCAACTAAGAAACACTTAACAAATTATAATTCAGCCCTCTAACCCAGTAAGTATTTTCACATTTAATCAAGTTATTCAACATTATGGTTCCTTTACCTTCGATTGGACAAGGTGTATCATTACCCACTCTTACTGAACCACCATTATAGTATTCAAAAGTCTCAAAATTTTTCTTATCACTAGTCATATGGTGAGTGTAGCCACTATTTATGATCTAGACATCATTTTTACTAACTTTAGATATGAGTGTAGTTTCTACATACGTTTCTTCATCTTCATCTGAATCATCCTTCATGGCTACAAATACCATCTTGATGTCTTCTTCTGATTCAGTGTCAGTGTCATCATTTTTGCATGTAGCTAGGTAACTAGCCTTCTTTCCTTTGTCCTTGTAGTCTCGGGTATCTCTTCTTTCTAATTATCGGTTGCTTTTGTAATCACCTCTGTCAAACTTCTTTTCAAATGATCTATCATTACTTCTATCATCTTTTCTTCTATTAGGACATCTTGCAGCAAAGTGTCCAATATCTTTACAATTAAAACATACAAGTGGTAGTTTAACTTTATATTTACCTTTGCCTCTCTGCATTCTTCTAGCCATAAGTGCTCCAATTTCATCAAGATCTTCTTCTTCACTTTCACTTTCACTATCTTTTCTCATAGTGTATTTATGAATTGATTTACTTATTCTCAAAGAAGATTTGAATGAAGATTCTATGTTTGGTAAGACACTATTATCAAAGTTATTCATCTCAAATGAAATCAGGCTTCCAATCAAACTATCTAGAGTAACATTGTTATTTTATACTGCTCTCATTTCTTGTATGGAAGATACTCTAATAGCATAAGTAGGAAAAAAGGTTCTTAGAATTTTTCTTACCACTGTATCTTCATCTAGTACCCCTCCAACTCCTCGGATAGCATTGAATACCTCTTTGATTCTAGTGCTATACTGTGTGATGTTTTCACCTTCTTTTATTCTGAGATCATCAAACTTTCCTCTAAGGATTTCTGCCTTGGCTCTCAGAACATTTTTATCACCACCATGTACAAGCTTCAATTTATCCCACATCTACTTTGCAGTTGTGCATGTTTTGACATCTTCAAATTTGGCATTGGAGAGTGAGGAAGAAAGCTCTATCATCATGCAGTTGTGATCATGATTCTCTCTCATTTGTTCAACTGTGGGTGCTCCTATGGAAAAAAAATATTCAGTATCTAAGTATTGAGTAACATCATTTCCAATACCTTATAGGTGGATTCTTATTCTTCTTTTCCATGATGCAAAGTTGTCTTTATTCAACTTGGGCACATCTCGTCTGTTCATCTTGTGATCTTTAGCTTAGGTCTTGAAACCTTCCTTCTAAGAACACAAGCTCTAAAACCAATTGTTAGTAATAACTGAGGGGGTGGGGGGGGGGGGTGAATCAGTGCCATCAAAAATTAATCCTTAAATCAAACCTTAAAACTTAGTACCACAAATTTATACCTCTAGTTATCTTTAGTCCTATAAGATGAATGCCTCCAAATACTTACATCAAATTGCTAATTGTTGGAATTATTTGTAAAACCTTCCACTATATGTTTACCAATAAGAATTCTTTCTATTTACCAAAACATAGTAAATAACTAGTGTATACTGAGAAATCCAGATTACTTATGTGAAATGCAAAACAATAAAGCAATCACTCATAAACACATAACACATGGATTTTTTAACGTGGAAACCCTGTTAAGGGAAAAACCACTGGGACCGGTACCCCAAATTTTCACTCTTCTGAAGTGAGCTCGGTGAAGAGCCAACGTTGTTAAAGGTTACAAACACACTGTTAGGTGTGACATTGTTAGAGGATTTAAATGAATAGTTTGGCACTTAGTATTTGGCATCTAATTCTACCATCCTTGATCAAACACTCACTTGGCCTATCAATAGGTATTGGGCATATCCAATGCTACTTTGTATGATCAAAATTTTTGATACTCCTTGGGATGTATCTCAATTAGAAAAGACTTTTAAGCCCTGGTCAGTTAAGAGACTTGATGCTTCAATGGTTAAACTAAAACAATAAATTGATCTGTTCACACATACAACTTGAATTGTAGATTTGTAGATCTATTGTAAGTGCATTACCTTTCTGATCAATATTATCAACTCAATACCTTTTCTCCACACTATTCTTCTCTGTGATGTTGTATCACTATTTGTCGGTGTCTGCAGAATTTAGGTCTTTGCTTAGCTTGATTGATCAGGTCTAAAAGAAGACTTTCTTCTCCTTCAAAATCTCTTCAACATCTATTTTCTTGTCACTCCCCCTTATTCATATTGAATAAGCTTGTCTCTTAAATTGACATGATTTCACCATTTCTTGGCTTTCTTGATCTTGGCGTGTTCCACAATTATCGCCACTTAGATTTAAAGAAAAACTCCAGTTTTATCTCGTAGAGATCTTCTTGCCAACTAGACAAATCAACTTTAAATCCTTTACTTATCTCTGGCCTTATCCTGTCAATTTAAAAAATGATAAGTACCAGTTAAGTCCATATTTATCTCTTGACAGCTAAGCATTTTGTCATTTCTGAACTCTGTGTTCTATCGGTCAATACTTCAGTTAGTTGTCGGTGATAACTGACTGTTCTGTTGGTGTGACTTCAGTTGTCTTCAGGATCTCCGTCTGTCGGGCAACACTATAATTTTGTCCATCGGGTTACACTGTGCTTTTCTCATTGGGTAACACTATGACTTTGCTCATCGGTAATGTTGTGCTTTTACTCGTTGGGTAACACTATGGCTTTTCTCTTTTGGTTCACTCTGACCATAGATGTGCACTCCGTCGATGTATACAATCACTTTGTGAATACTTAACTTTTATGCATTACTGATAGCTGCATAGCCTTCATTTCATTGACTCTTTGAAGTCTTTAGCAGTATATACATGACCATATAGATTATATCAAGTTGACATCAATGACAATACAATACATTAACAGATTTAATGTCTTGCACGATCATCAACTTAACATCTTCAAACATTCAATTTGTTATAGTTCATCAAAACTTTTTGATCAGTTCTTTGAATTTTTGTATTCCCGGTGTCAATTTGGAGAACCATACCATGGCCTATCCCCCTAAGCTTCCTGGAAACAATCTCATTAAGTATGTCTGTTCATGCATGAATTCTATACTTAAGGCACAAAATTATCTCACATGATCACAAGGATCCATGTCTCTGATACGCTTATCATATTTAGGTCTTCTCATATTGGGTGGAAAGGAAATCATGTGTAAGTTCTTATCAAATAAGAATTGACATATGTGCTCCAATGAGTATTTCTTTGTTGGTTTATCTTTCTCTTGTTTGAGTTCCTTAAGTTATATTTGCATCATATATAGTTGTTTTGAGAGAATTAAAATAGGTGTTTACACTTCTTCATCTTTCAATCATTCAACATCATAATATTTAGGGAGGTTAACTCCTATAGATGATAAGTGGAGGAAGTAATTATATTTGTCCTCATTGATGATTTTCTCTAGATTTCTATGAAATCTCTTTCTTTGTTTAAGTTTTTGATAATTTTCCTCAGTTATTTCTTCATCACTATTAGATTCAAGAATGTGATTAGGCACATTTCCTTCATCATGATTGTATTCATTATTTTTTCCTTCATCCCACTCATAGGGTACCTCCATTGTGGATGTTTCTTTTTGTCTTGTATTAAGAGGTGTTGATGGTGAGTCTTGATCAAATATATGATTCTTTCTTGATGTCCATCTGTGATGGAATTGGATCAATTTAGGAGGTTATTCTAAATTGCCAATAGAATATTGGTTGTTTCTTGTTTTAACCATGAAAGTGTGATAGGATTCTTGTCAAAGTGTCCTGATGTGCAAAAAGGTTTGAAACTGTTCTAGTGTGTTTGTCCAAAGGATTGTGAGATTGAATTTGATAATAAAAGGTGAGTGATAAGTTCTAGCGTCAGAGGGTTAGAATTCCTTGATGTTGAGCTGGGAACAACATATTATTAATGGTGATAAGACAACATGACTTAACAAAAATTTCTTGAGAACCTAGAATGTATACGGGATACACTTGCAAATTTGTTGATGAAAAATTTCATGTTGCCTGACTATAATGACTGAACCTGATCGAGGGACCAAAAAGGGTATCCAAAACTACAAAGATCCAGATTCATACAAATGCTCAAATACTCACTATTCTAGATGCAAATAACTAGATGCATTCCTAAACATACCATATGTGATACTACACTAACTCAACTTTACCAGAAGTGACCCTAAATACACTCTGTTTACCAGATGGGATCCTGGATTAACCAGTGTATAGTCAGAAAATGGAAGCACTTCCATGGTAGAATAGTTTAGCCTTCCGAGTAAGTGGTTTTGGGGTCATGTCAAGCACCTTGAATGGGTTCCTGATTTAGACCTGGCTTTCCCCCTGTTCTGCCCCAATTCTCCATCTTTCTCTGGCCAATTTCTGGCATTCTGGACTGCAAATCTGAGATCTTTGACCTTAGGGTCAGGGTTGAAATTTTGGGTCTATGTAAACCTCAACCCTGACCTAGGTCAAGGTCAACCTCACCCCTGACCTAGGTCAAGGTTGACCTCGACCTTGACCTAGGGTCCATATTTTAGGATCCTGCACTTTTCGGATGTCGGTCTTTGAAAAAGTTAATTCTCGCTTCCAGTCTGGCTGTTTCGGGTTCTAAAGTGGTAAATCCTAAATTCTATTTAATATAGGTCCTCTCCTAGGGTAAATTATTTAATGGGAATTTAATTCTCCTATGTCAACCTCCTTAGAAGATTTTGCCCTAATTTCATATAAAAGGGAGCCTTTCTCCTCTCATTTTCTCTAGCCATGATCAAGCACAATTGCAAGAACTTTCAAAGACTTGAAGAGTGAATTCCAAAGGTGAAGAAGCAAGATTTGAAGCAAGCCAAGTAGCCATTGAGGCATTCATCCATCATCAAGCATTCATCAAAGAGATCCATTGGAGGCCGTTGAAGGATTCAAGCTACATAGAGCCCTTTTGGTGATCTCTCCATCCACCTTCTTCTAAGCCTCTTCCTACTCAAGAACCCATTCAAGATTTGGTGTTGGAGATATACAAGAAATTGATTGAAGACATCCTACATTATAAATTGATTCAAGGATTCAAATCCTCCACAAGGACTTTTACAAGCAAGGTGAATTGATGCATTTACTTTGTTTACTTCTGCAATTTCAATTATATATTTGAGGTTAATTCCAAAACCAGGGTTTGACCAAGGCAAACCCCTCCCCCCCCAAAAAAAAATCTCTTTTTCTTGTAGGTACAGGTTCAGAACTGAAGATTTTAGACTAGATCTTGATACCCTTTTCAGCGAACTATCAAGATTCGTGAACAAATTTTCTGTTGGACCTATGCAAGTTAGGTTCGAGATTATTGGGTCAAGGTCAACCTTTTTCACAAGACGGTGTCAGATCGAAAAAAGATTTCTGGGTTTTATTCGTCTCTATGTTTCATTTCTGGATCATACTTTAGATTTTCTATAAATAGAGTACAAACCCCAAAAAACAACATTCTTTGATCTGCAACTCTTTAATTTTAGTACTTCCTCTCATCCTTTTCAATTATTATTATATATCATATCTATTTAATCATAAAATAGAATTTAAGATCTTCTTCCTTTCTCCCATTTCCGAATGGTTGATTCATTTGTGCATTGATCCTACTTTAGGGTTAATCAACTTGGATATTTCATTTGTGCATTTGGGGATAAAAGAGGAATATCTTATCTTCCTTCCCCCTATATGCTTAATCACATTTCAATACACATACAACAAAACTAAATTAAATGTAAAGGTTAAGGAAATACAACACACCATAAACATAATCAATTTCCCCCTACATACACATTACACACATACATGTGTGTGTTTTTCTTCCTTTACAACCAGATGTGAGCATGTTCACCAAAAATAACCCTCTATAGCAGATGCGAGCTTCTAACAAACTAGTTTGCGTTTTCCACTTAGTTTGAAAATGAGTAAAATTTGTCAAATGTTAGGGTTTGTTTGTTAAATCCCATGAGTTTGTAGGTTTGAAAATGTGTGTAATCATATGAGAGGTGGTATATTGAGGTACTTATCTTTCATTTTGATTTCAAACACATTAAACAAGTTGATTAGATGTCAAACACACCTATGCTTTACAAATTTTGTTGAGATTGGAAATACTTGCTCATTGACTTAGGAACACACTCAATGAATCCTCAGAATGTGATAGTCCAACAACATGCAATGGATGTTGAAGGCCATATTAGCTAAGTATTAATGTCAAAGAGGGATCAATATGATGAGTAACTTGGGTCAATTACTATTTGCCTTGCACAAGCATTACCGATCTTTCAGAGATAGTCCAGGTAGTCACTTAGTATAATGTGTTTAATTTGGGCATCTATTCATAATCATCTCCCATAGTCTTACATAAGGAAAGATTGAGGGGTATAGCCCTATGACTACCTAGATGTGTGTAGTCTCGCAAGAAAGATTCAAGTGTCTCTGCTCTACAAAACATCCAAGCATGTCCAAGGAATGATCATCAATGTTCCAAGGAAAAAATTGACTAATTATTCCAAGATTTTCATCTCAAGGAAGCATCTTGATTATAGTGAGGTGGAAGAGTTGGCGTCTACTCATACTCACTTAGGTCATTCCTGGGTGATTTTTTCCTCAATAAAGACCCTGTAAAGATAAAAGAAATAAAGATGATTTGAAACTTAGGAGTCTATATTTATGATTCTCCACTAGGGAGAAGAGCATACTCTCCTATCCATGCCATTTTATCCTATCAGACACATCATGCATATGGAAAATTATCCCAAATTTGACCTCAAATTTCAATCTAATGTTGGAGTTTCTAATTTTCCCAAAGGGAAAAGATTATAATCCTTTAATTAGTTTGGAAATTGACTTCAAATTTATTTAAATTCCTATGAAATCAACTAAGAAAGTTAGATTTTTGGTTGAATTCATGTAGGCAACCTATAAGACCACACATTAGTAGTTTTGCGAGTATTTTCCCTTCATAATCTTTGACATGCGCACTCTTTGTCAGAAACATCTTGCAAACAATGTTAGGCTGCTTAAAATAATCATATGCACAAAATTCACCCATTAATCATTAGAAACCAATTAATTATGCAAATTAGAACACCATATGTGACTAATGAATGTCCCTAATTGCGAGCCTTCCCAGATGCGAGTAAGGATTTACCAAAGGTGATCAAGGAAACTAAATAAAATTAAGGAATTACCAGATGCGATCTAGGATTTACAGGTTGCGATCTAGAATATACTGGGTGCAATTGTGTTCACTAGATGAAATTTTTTTCACCATATGCGATACTGCATCACAAAAATAGAGAGTTAAATCATAAAAATTGCTAAAAAGATGGAAAATCTAGGGCTATGCCCCACGATGGGATCCAAAAATGTGTACATGTTTATGTGTACTTCAACTGTACCTACAAATCTGAAAATAAAACACTCTATAAAAATCAAGATCGAGTTATAGCTTCCTAGTTAGAGAGAGCTTAATCTAAGTATGCTAGTGCTCTTAGAGTATGCTTTAGACCAGTGAGCATACACTCTAAAATGGAAGATTAAAATGCATCTAAGCTAAATCTGTTAATCCTAAATCAATGGAATCCATTATGAAATTGAAATCTTTTCTACTTATCTAGATGCATAAGGTCAATTCTACAACATATGCTTGATAATACAAGATTGTGGGATTAAATGAGCTCAAAATTCATTCCTTTAATGGAGAATGAGAGGAAATGAGTGGTTGAGATTGATTGTTTAATGAGTGATGAGGATTAGGCCTTGATTGATCCATGTGAGATGATCCATGTATGTCAGCTCTCATTGGTCCATAAATGGATTTGTCCATTAGTGGTGAGTTTGTGATTCAGAAACTTTTATTAATTTTCTTTAATTAATTACTTTAGCCAAAGGATTAAATGAAGTTGATTTAATTAAATAGGCCAAGGTAATTAATTAGAAATTATTGATAGATCAATAATAGGTGATGTTTGATTTGAAGAATTTTAATGATTTTGATGAATTATGCTTGTGATTAGATAACGAGGTTAGCATAATTGGGAGGAAGATCCTAAGTTAAGGAAAATAGGGCCTTTGGTTCAACTAGCCCAATTTAGGGCGATTACAATAGGTTGAGGATTATTTCTTCTATGATAAGTATGGGCAACTCCTTGATAATTCGTAATAAACTCCAAAGGAATTTTTGATCTCCCTTTCATATTTATGATTGGTTTGTTAGGAGTTTGAAATGAAGCTTGTTCATTGCAACCTTTACCAACAATCACATGTTTTTTCATTGGTTGGAGAATATCTTAAGCAAGGTGAACAAATATCTTTGGTTTTTCAACATTATTAATATAGTCATTCATAGGTAGAAAGTTAAGTATTTTTTGGTAAAAGGATGGTTTAGGAGTTGCAGAGGAACACTGAATAGAGATTAAGTCATCAAGAGCCTCGTCTAACATATTAAATTCATCACTACTAAATGACTCATCAAAGGCTCTAAAATATTGCATAAAGAAATCAAACATTGTAAAAGAAAATTATGACTAAACAAACAATGGAAATGGAAATGCAATATGATTTTGTTTCTTTTCTCCACTTTTTTCTAAAATAAATATGCAAATGCAAAAAAAATGTAAAGTAATGAAACTAAAAATAGTATATTTTTGTTCTTTTTAATATTAAAAAATATACATGCAAGATCTAACTAACCAAAAAAAGAGGTACAAGTCATGAAAGAGACGGGTTCACCAAAATGTGTAGTATGAAAAGAGGATCACCTTAAATCCTAGTTTTCCTTGATTCACAACACACATTAGAATATGAAACTACTTCAAGAAAAATCAGATCAACACCACCTAGTTGTTAGAATTCTAATACGGGAAAGCATTAACTAAGAGGGGGTAGGGGTGAATCATATCTATTAAAATTCTACCAATTCTTAACAAACCAATTCAACCATGTATTCATAAACATAAAATGAAATTCTATAAAGGTCTACCATCTAATCATGAACACATAACACAAATATTTTGGTAACCCAAAAACCTTAAAGGTAAAACTGGGGTGGCGATGACACCCAGAAATCTTCACTACTGCAGTAATAAAGTGTGTCTGTTAGGGATACAAAATTTTGATCATTTCTGATGATCTACCCTATGAGGGGTCTGTAACACCCCAAAATTGGCATATTGTAACCCTAACCAATTTTGTTGCATTTGTCATTCTTCTGGATCATCAAAGTCCTATTGTACTAGGTAATTCTGAGTTTTAACTGACTCTACTCGACCTGAGTGTCAAATGTAGAAAATCCTAAACCTACATTAATCATACATCATGTTTAATACCTAAATATCCATTGGCTAAATAAACCATAGGATTGAATTAATTCAATTATAAAGTCTTAGCACTTTAATTAAATTAAATTCACCCTCTTTAGCTAAGACACATGAAAAGGAATTAAATAATATTTAATTATTAAATAAATATCCTCATTTCAATAATTGAATTTAATTATT
>MU227335.1:1497184-1532488 GCA_018584345.1 Thuja plicata | reverse complement strand
TTAAATAAATATCCTCATTTCAATAATTGAATTTAATTATTCAGATAATTGAGAAAAAACAATTATGAGGTCATATTTATTTAATTAATTGAATATTCTCTCAAAAATCTTATCTTTGTTCAGAAATGGAAACTTTGAATTAATTGTGCTTTAAATCAAAGGAAGAAAACTATTAAAATCAAATAAAATCAAAGAAAGAAAATAGTTAAAGCAAAGGGAAAACAATTTATTATTTTCTTTCAAATAAAGCTTTCTAATTTAAACTGGCTTTTCTATCTGTTTTATTTCAAAGAGGAAAGTTTCTATTTTGATCATCTCTGAGTCTATAAAAGAACCCCCGATTACTTCCTTATTCCCCCCTGGAGAAAATATGCATTGTTAAAATACTGAATTATTGTCATAACTTCATAGAGAATAATATCATTTTGCAATAAGATAGTTTCAATTTCTAGAATAATTGCATTGAAATCATGTCTTAGAGTAATCTCACATCTCTCATTTCTTAGAATAATCTTGCATTGTATTGCATTCATGGAGAAAAATCCTTCATTCCTAGATTGGTCTATGGTTGTGAGACTCTCGTTCTGAGAGCTATTTTGAAAAACCCATCTGGATAGAAGGCAACAGGTCGAATCATGCAGGCAGATAGGATGAATAACTCATATTCATTCTTGTGTGTACCTGGTGAAGAAGGACTATGTTGAAGTGTATGGTGAATTAACAAGGCCAAATATACCACATACATGGTCTACCCTATTAAGAGATTACAAACTTATACAATCTACCTTGTTAAAGGATTTAAACTTACAACAAAGTAAGCACTCGATTAAAATATTTACAAAGGCCTGTTAGGACCACTCTGTTAGGAGATTTACCCTGATTCACTTTCTAGAATGTATCAGTACCTGATCCTTCAGTTTGCACTACAAATGCTGATAACAGATCTCCTCTTTGCAACTCTTAACTAATCTCTCAATCTGTTTTATCTCTATTATGCTCTTCACTGCTATGCTCGATCACTCTATCTAGTCAATGCTTTAGATATGAAAAACATGCATATACTTATGATCTCTTCTCTTCACATCCACATCCAAACATACATGCTTACACACATGGATTAGGGTTTGAATCATCTCATAAATAGACCATCCAGATCAAGATCAATGATCTAGATCCATCATCTTTTTTGCTTAGGCATCCCTAATTTTTATTGGTTGCATGGCTTGCATAGGGATCTATGATCATAAAAATAGCATGTAATTAATGCATTAAATCATAGTGTATGATCATTAAATGATCCATAGAATTTGGCCAAAATGATTTACCTAGGTCTTTTTGTCATTCCAAACACATATAAATAATCTATTTTACTTTGCATAACCAAAAACTGGTGCTCGGTCAATACTTTGTCGCTCGACATAACTGTATGTTGTCGCTCGACACTAACTCTACTATGCAACTTGGCAATCATTATGCTCAGCATCCATTGAGTACTCGACGACCTCGGAATTGCTTGACAACAACTACTACTCGATCTCGACCTTAGTGGGATGGCTCGGTCACAGTGATGACTGACCAATCTGCCTTGGTTATGACTAAGTGTGGGACACTAATAGACAAAAAAAACTTGGAGATCAACAATCCCCCCTTTGTCATTAGTGGCAAAAACACTTTGTCATGTCTTTTTAGTCCTTAAAAAAAAATGTAGTACTCAAAATAATTCAAAATTTAGAAATCTCCCGACTCAGTCTTTCTCCATGAAGACTTGACTATATATATACAACATATGTATGTACATATTTACATTTCCCCTGTTGAATCTTATAACATTTCCCCCTTATTTTTGTCACGCTTGTCACTTTTGTCTGCTAGGGTCGTTGGAGTCAAACCATACTTATCCAAAAATGGTTTATGGATCTGTAATATCATAGCTAAATAATTATCCCAACTTGTCCTTACAGACTCCAAAACTTGAAATTTGATTTCTAGCTCGACAACTAGATCAATCAGACTCTCAACAATGTTCATTGGTGGATCTTTCTATGATAGTTCCTTTGTCACTTTCACCTCTTTCTGCATAACCTCCAAGTGAGGTATCAACATTATCTGAATTGAAATCAATTTCTTCCTTATTCTGCCATCATTAGCAATAAGCTCGGCTAATCTCCCTTGGGCATGTGTCAACCTACTAAAATGAAAAGAGCTTGAACTTGCATCCATGCTCAATAACTATCCCTTTGACTTCAAATCTATATGTAGCTTCTGAATAAGCTACTGATTCTCCTTTGTAAAGAATCCAATATCACATAGTTTCTTTCACAAAGAGAGAACATTCTCTATCACTTCTTCTAAGTTGCTGACCAGATCAGAAAGTGCAACCTACTTCTCGGTAAGCTTTTCTGCAATTTTCTCAAGTACCTTGGTCTCAAATTTTCTCTCTGATCTTTTCAAGAGTTTCTCATTAGAATCTATGTCATATGTGTTCACCTTCTGAACAATATGAACCAATTGTTCCAAGATAGGTGTCTTCTCATTTAGGTCTTGAAATTCAAATGCATCAACAAATATTTCTTTAATCTCATGTAATACCTACTTCTATTGATGTTCTCATTTCAATTCTTCTTACTTCCTCTTCCTGTTCAATAAGTCCTGCAAGATTAGCATCTATTCACAAGATAAGTTATCAGTATCCCATTTTTGAATAACTATAACTTCATCAATTATAACTTCAGATCTCTTATCCTTCTTCTTCTTATGTGATTTCTTGTTCTTTGGTTCTGGTAAGTTGCTACTTGATTTATGTTCATCTTTCAAAATACTAGTATCACCACTAATTGATACTATCTCCTTTTGAGTATTGAGTATCTATTCAATAGATGTATCATCTCTCTTAACTTTAGTAGATACCAGAGGAGAAACATTAGGTAACTGTACCAATGCTTGTATTTCCTCTTCCTCCTTAGGTTCCTGTTTCTCCTCTGTCTCAAAAGTCTTGGTCACCTCGGTGACTTCTTCAAGTGGTTTGGAGATATCTAGTGCAGAATTATCTGGTTGTTCTTCTTTACTTTTATTTGCCTCTACAATATTTTGAAGGTTTTCCTTAGTAGGTGAATCTAGAATTATGAGTGCCTCTTGTCCCTGTTCCTTGGCATTCAAACCTTGTGTTACCTCATCAATGGTAAACTCTTCAATCAATTCTTCCTCAACTTTATATTTCTCCTCATCGTCAACATATTTCTTCAACTCTTCTCCAGGCATGCCAATCATTTCAGCTTCAATATCATCATGCATCTTATCCTCAGTATTATCTGGTTCATTGATGTCTTCTTTGTTGTCAGGCTCAATTTTCTTAGATGTGCCCTCATCTTTATTCTTGTCAACTATTAATCCAAAGATGATCTTCCATATCCTTTGTGTTTTCTACACAACATCTTCTATATCATTCTTTAGTATGGAATATGATCTCAATTTAGGAATGAATCTATTCCTATATTGATCCAAAATTTTGATTTCTACTTCTTTGTTAACTTAGGCATAATTTGAGCTAATGCTCTTTCTCTGATTTTCCTTTCTCTCATCATGGCATGCTGCCATCTCTCATCAATTTTGTTTGATAGCTCATCAAGAACTAGGTTCCCAATCTCCAAAGGTGTCATATTATATGTTACTATCATGTCCATCATAGCTTCTTCTATCTTAGCCTTATCAAATTTTCTTAATTTCTCAAACTTAATAAACTTAAAACCTGATAAACTTGCTGAATTTTGGTTGTTGTGACAGATTTCAATAACATTGGTAGGAGGTTCATGCTTTACAACTTTGAACTTTCTTATATCCTTGATTTCTGTCAACTCTTCATCTTCTTCATCTTTACCCATTATATATTTTCTTCTCAGTTTCCTCTTAGGCTAACTCAGCTTAGATTCAGTTTGTACTTGTTTTCTCTTTCCTGAGCTTACCCCTTCAACATCCTTTACCAACTTCTTCTTTGGTGGCTCGATAGATTAGTAACTGTTGATGCCCTGGTTCTCGGCCGAGATGTGGTAGGAGGAGTAGATTTTTGCTGTGAACTCCTCTTCTTGGCTGGCTTGACAACCATCACTTTCTTTCCCTTTTTTTCCTCTTTGACATCTTCATTACTTTCCTCAGAATCACTAGATTGGTCCTCTCCTTGACCTGTTATGATTTGTACTAATGCATCATCTTCTTCTTCTTCTCTAAGCATCTTCACAATTTTCTTTCTCTCTCTCTCCATTGTTGCAGCTTTCAAATTTGAAGTTATCTTAGATTTAGCTTCATCATAGGTACCAAATCTCTTGGCCTTTCTATCAATGTCCTTTGCAAGTAGATTTTCTGATAGCTGCAGATGTTTCATCTATGTTTACTTCATAAGGTAATGGCCTTAGCCATGCTACCCTCGATACTAAAGCTTGCACATAAGTGTTATCAGTGTTAACTAGAAAGCAACCATCATTATAATGTTTCTCCACTAGTGATACCGGGACTTTGCTCCTTAGTCTCATCTTTTTATTAAATTCCACAAAATAATTGCCCATAACAGTATCAAAATTTTCTCCTAATTGCTGAATGAACTCATTTATCTGAACTGTTATCGGTCGGTCCTAACTCCATACAACATCTCCTATAGTAGGAAAAGTATTATGCACATAGAAGAATATGAAAACAAGTAAGGAACCAAACTTACACATAGAGTTCTTTTCCTTCCTTATTGCTGATAGGTTCTCGGAAAGTTGAGTCAATCGTAACTCAGAAAGATCTTAAGTATGATCCTTCTTTACTATTTTCTATGCCTGATCGACTGCAACACATGGGACACTATCTGATCTGCTATATTGATAGAATTTATGTGCAATTAATATGACTCTAAAATCAATTTATAGATTGATGATCATAGAAATCATCACCCCTAATTTGTTCCACTCAGCCAAAGTAAAATTTTCAATATCCTCCTTTTTTTGATAGTACATTGTACGCTTCCCTTGCATAATGGGATAACCAGTAACTTGGTGAATAATGGATTTGGTAATATTTACCAGTTAATTTTCCAACCATAAACACATGTCATGTGTTCTTCTCAACATAATCATGATCCATTCAACCTTAAAGTTGCACGGGAAGTCTAGGGCACACACTAACCCTTTCTCTGCAATATGCTGATGATCAGCCTTTAAAGCTCCATTTTCACATAATTTTTCATAAGATTCCCTCAATTCAAAGTCTCCAACTTCTCCAACTTTGCACATATAACATGCACACACATCATGGATCATAAGTAACTTTGGTGGAATCAATGACAGAGCTCCCATAAGATCTCCCTTCATTGCAGTTTTAGAAATGACTTAGAAATTTGGTGGTGCACACGCGTCACTCCTGATAAACTGAACATTTATCACTGCCTTGACTTGTCTTTTTACTCCAATGGATGAACTGTCTTCCATTGCTATAATTTAGGGTTCACAAAATAGGTTCTGTGTAACTCAACAACAAATGTCTTACAACCTTTTAATACTAGCCGACAATGCATAGATCAAATATTTTCAAACTCAGCTCAAAATAGCTCTCGAATTATCACCTTAGACTGTTATACAAACTCTAAATCACCATGTGAAATGGAGAATGAATGTATGAATTGATTATATACCCTCAAATGATTAGATTAGGGATTCAATAAATGCTTTGTGTAGTGGTAGGTGGATAACAACTGTCCTCGATCTTTGATTAAGTAGCTCAGTTATCACACACCACTCAGTCAGAACAGTGTCTCGGTCACTAGTGATGCTCAATCCACTAGCGCTTGGTCAATATAAAAGCATGACATGTGCTGATACTGATGCCCAACATAAAATATTCATTATAGTTCTTTTTCTCGGTTCTTGTCTTAGATCTGTCCTAATGCATCTTAACTTATGTAGATATGGACTTTAATACATGTTATGTTAGGAACTGGTGTAAAATATTTCATTTGAGAAAATAGTTCCTTACATACCTTTCTTCTTAATTTGAAGTAGTGTGATCACTTGATCCATTGGATTGGGTGATCTTGGCTTCACTAGATCCACTACTACTTGCTTCTTTCTTTCTCCATGTCAGATTCATCTGATTCCTTATTTTCTCAATAGTAGGTGCTAGGGATCTGGTATTGCAATCTCTCTTGGTATGACCAATCTTGTGACAACTATAGCAGACCATACTTCCATTTATCCAACTCTTAGATTTACCTCTAAAGTGTGTACTTATACAATTCTCTACAACATGACCATATTCATTGCAATAATGACAACTATGCTTTGTATTATAATCCCAATTGAATGTGTTACCTTTCCTCGGTGTATTGCCTTGTTTCTTGGATGTCCATTTGGATTTTGCATTGAATCTGCAATCTTGGGTTCTATGACCAAATTTATAACAATTGTAAGAATGTCCTTGGAATCTAGTTGAAGTAGGTGTATTACTAGTCTTTGACCTGCATTCATGTTCCTGATGTCCATGCTTCTTACATTTAGAACAATATCTATTGAATTTAGGTTTAGGATTTGACTTACTATACTTGCTTTGGCATATGTTTTCTATGTGACTTGGTTTCCCATAGTGATAACATGTAGGCTTGTTGTTCTCTGGCTTTGCATTCCTCAGTTCTCCACTCTTTGATGATTATTCTTCTTCAGTGGAAGACTAGTGCTCAGTATGTCCAAGTCCAGATGTGTCACTATTCCTTATTGGTGATCTGATAAGTTCCTCAAAGTATCTCAATGCTTCATTGGGTTTGTTTATCCTCTCAATGAGTTCTCTTTCATATCTCAACTCATTTTTCAGTTGATTGCTCTCAGATCTTAGATATGTGATTTCAATTTATTTTCTATTTATCTCTTGATTTGGAAATAACAGTTGGTTGACCATGTCCAACTGACTGTTTGTGAGCTTCTTCACATCACTATTCCTTTCATCAAGTCTGGTAGCCATCTGTCTCTTGTCTTCTTCTATCATTGTCTTGTCTTCCTGAGATTTCTTCTTCTGATCAATCACCTCACATAGTGTTATTGATTGAGTTTCTTGTTCTATCTTCAAACTTTTGAATTTTTCTTTTAGTGTATTGTTCTTATCCAATAGATCTACAATCATTGTATAGCTTTCGTTTAAATCACCATTGTCAAATAGACCTTCAGTGTCTTCTTCCTTATATTGAGTATCTTTCATCCGAGTTTCCAATTCCTTCCTAGCTTTTAAGGATTTCCTCAATTATTCTCTAGCTGTCTCAAGCTACTGCAGTGTCACCTAAATATCAATCTTGTGATTCTCAATGACCTTTCCCAACTTATAAGCCTCCATATCCAAGATCTTAACTCTCAAGTGGTTAGACTTATTTTAAGAGAACAAAGCTCCAATACCAATTGTTGGAAGTCTAATATGGGAAAACATTAATTGAGAGGGGGGGGGGGGGGAATCATATCTATAAAACTTCTACCAATTATTAAAAAATTTATTCCACCNTTTAAGAGAACAAAGCTCCAATACCAATTGTTGGAAGTCTAATATGGGAAAACATTAATTGAGAGGGGGGGGGGGGTGAATCATATCTATAAAACTTCTACCAATTATTAAAAAATTTATTCCACCATATATTCATAAACATAAACTAAAATGATGTAAAGATCTAACATCTAATCATGAACACATAAAACAAAGATTTTGGTAACCTAGATACCCTTAAAGGTAAAACTGGGGTGTGGATGACACCCACAAATATTCACTACTGCATTAATAATGTGTGCCTATTAGGGAAACAAAGTTTTGATCACTTTTGATGATCTACCATGCGAGGGGTCTGCCTTGTTAAGATCTTATAGACTTATACAATCTACCTTGTTAAATAATTTAAACTTACAAAAAAGTAAGCACTCGGTTAAGAGATTTACAAAGGCCTGTTAGGACCACTCTGTTAAGAGATTTACCCTAATTCACTTGCTAGAATGATTCAATACATGATCCTTTGGTTTGCACTATAAATGCTAATAATGGATCTCCTCTTTCCAACTCTTAACTGATCTCTCAATCTGATTTATTTCTATTCTTCTCTTCACTTCCCTGCTCGGTCACTCTGTCTAGTCAATGCTTCAAATATGAAAAACATGCATATACTTCTGATCTCTTCTCTTCACATCTGCATCCAAACATACATGCTTACACACATAGATTAGGGTCTGAAGCATCCCATAAAGAGACCATCCAAATCAAGATCAATGATCTAGATCCATCATCTTTTGCCACTTAGGCATCCCTAATTTTGATTGGTTGCATGGCTTGCATAGGGATCCATGATCATAAAAATAATACATAATTAATGCATTAAATCTTAGTGCATGATCATTAAATGCTCCATAGAAGTTAGCCAAAATGGTTTACCTAGGTGTTTTTTCCATTCCAAACACATACAAAATCTATTTTACTCAGGATAACCAAACACTGGTGCTTGTCAATACTATGTCGCTCGACATAACTGTATGTTGTTGCTCAACACTAACTCTCCTATGCAACTCAACAATCATTTTTCTCAGCTTCCATTGAGTACTCGACAACCTCTGACTTGCTCGATAGTAGCTACTGCTCAGTCTTGGCCTTAGTGGGATGGCTCGGTCCTAGTGATGACCGACCAATCTAACTTGATTATGAATAAGTGTGGGATACTAATAGACAAAAAAACTTGGAGATCAACACTAGTAAGATGGATGCTAACACAAGATTTTCTCTCTTGTGGTTTTGATTACTTTGCTTCTTAGAATCCAAAAGGGGATGAATAAGACTAATATTTAAATGACTACTCAAGATAAAGAGATGATCTAATAAACTAAAAAAATGTAGAAGGAGATAAAATTAAAATTGAGTGCACCTAGAATTGAAATAGGAGAAATGAAGACTAAGATCAGAATTTTCAATTGTAAAAATCCTGAAAATACCTATAACTAATAATCTAATATCTTGAACTCATTATTTGTCTACACCTAAAATTTCACTAATTTTTGTATGAAATAGAATCCCTGAAATGTTCTATACCTAGGGTTTTCTTCTGGGACCAATGTAGAGTGACTGACTCAGTGTGGGGATGACATAAAAGTTCAAACAGGTGATTTTGGGCTCCATTGCACCTGCAAATATGAGACATGTGTGCGTGGGTGGCTATATAGGGGTTTTCATTGGTCAACTCCCTATTTTTATGATTCCCACCTCCACAAATAGGTAATGTAATAGAGATAATGTGTCTAGTGCTCGTGAATCTAGAGTATGTATAGATTTATGATGAGATAAAGTGCATAAGTGCAATATAAATATCTACCCTAGTGTGATCAATTAAAATCCTATATGAAAATGCAATTAATGTGTAATTGAAAGCATGTAAAATGCATAGATTTGAAGCACAAGTATGTAGATCTGAAGATAGAAAGAAACCATACCCAAATCCAAAGAGGAAGAGTACAAGCTAATCATTAGTTGGTGATCTCCAAGTCATCATCATAATCCTTTTGTAGCTTCATCTTGATGTTGAGAATGTTTATAATGTTTGATAGAAGATTGATGTAGACCTGATTTGAAAGTCCTCACTTCATGGGATGTCTTAAAATTGGGGATCTAACCTTGCAATTTATTTCATATTGCTAAAATTAAGTGTGAAGCTTGCTTTTATACCAAATTAGGAGATAGAATTGAAAGAGCCAACTGTAAATCCTAATCTTTTGCTAAATCTCCAAGATGGGGACCCAATTTAAATTTAGGCTCAAAAATTGGGGTACAAAACATTCAAAATGTCCTGTACCTAGGAATAGAACATTTCAAATGTTATGTTCAACCCATTTTAGGCCCAAATGAAGACTCTGGGTCTTGAAAAATCAGGGGATGTGGGATTAGAACCGACAACTAGTTTTAAGGTTTGGACAGAACACCAAGGCCACAAATAGTAACATAGGTCCTAGGAGTTAAAATGAATTATTTGATTGGAGAATAAATAGAGCAGCACACTTAGAAATAAGGGATTACCTCTATTTTGAATGAGATTGAAGGGATAAAGAACCCATATTTAAATTTAGGTGTTCATTAAGTGCAATTATGAAGTCCTATTATCAAAACTATGATGAAAACACACTAAGGCATGTGCTAAATAATCATGAAATTATACCCCACTCAGGTTCTTATGTAATTTATGATGGTGCACAATTATTGAGAGGTTCATAAAGGGGATTGTTATATACCATAAATCCTTCTAGCACATTAGTCAACTTTTGGCAAAAGGATAGTTTAGGAGGAGTAGAGGAAGACTTGGTAGAGATGAATTCATCAAGGAATTCATCCATCATATCAAAGTATTCACTAATAAATGGATCATCAAAGGAAATAAATATTTGTACAATGAAATCTTACATTTTGGAATGCAATAAGCTAATGTAATGAAACAAAGCATAAAAGGACTAATATAAAGAATAAATGATTTTTTTTTATTTTTATTGTTTTTAAAATGCAAATTGAATGCAATAATTAACTAGATATATGAAACCAATATGAAATTTTTTTATTTCAATATATGTAAAAATAAGACTAAAACTAAATACATAACATAGAATGCAAACAAATCAAATCTAAGCACCAAATGAGAAGTTCAAATGTTATGAGTCGGGCTCACAAAAATATACAATAGGAAAAAGAGATCAAGTATAGAGTCCAATCACCTAATCCTAAGGCACATTGGAATACAAAAAAACCTCAAGGAGAATATTATTGGCACCCCTTGATTGAAAGGATTTCAATGCAATATCTACGCTCTTAGGGTTTTTATTCCTTTGTTTCTCAAAATTGAGAAAGAGACATCTAATGTACTTATGCTAATGATATAAAAAATGAGCTCACAAAACTCGAAATGAGGCACAAAAAGGGATTTAGGATACACTTGTGTGTACCTTGAATCAAAATATGAATAATGCTAATACAAACCTGAATTTTTTACTGTCAGGATCTCGTAGACACCAGCAACTGAGAATTTGAGATCTCTAGACTGACACTTGTCTACAAATCAAATTTTAGTTAATTCTTGGGAGAACAAAATGCCTTAAGGATTTTGTTCCTAGGAACATAATGCCTCACACATTTTGTTCCCGATGTTTTTGTCTAAAATTTTGACTATCACTCTAATGGGACCCGATCTTTTTGGATATGTTTCAATAACTACGTCACCTGTACCTGGACATAAAAAATACAGAAGAATTTTGGATAGAGGGGTTTGTCTCAATTGAACCCCTATTTGGAATGAACCTTGAAATTAATAAAATGAAAGCGTGTTTTCATATAAAAGAGGCTAGATCTAAGAAATAGAATGTATCATACCTTGATCATGCAAATGCTAATTGGATGTGATCAAATATGTTGAATCAATAGGTTTGACTTAAAACAAAAAGTCAAAAGGAAATCATGAAAGATAAAACCTTATGTGATTGATTTAGTTTCCACAATGCTTGATTGAGAAGAATAAAGAAGACTTGGATGAATGTAGATGTATATCCTTCCTTTATAGAACAACTCCTTTGCTAAGCATTGATTTTATTGAACTTGAATGATTTATTGTGAATCTGAATGCTTGAAAATGGTTACCATAATGATGAGACTTAGGGTGTTTATATGCCTCTCACAAAATCTCTGGGGGTTAAAACTCAAGCAGGTCAACCATAAATAAAAATATCCCACTAAATCACTGAGATGGGACCCTAGGTCAAATTTGGGCCCGATCTTCCAGGAATAAAATGTCCTGGGAATTTTGTTCCCAAGAACACACTTACCTAGGCATTTTTTTCCACCCAATAATAGTAAAAATTAGGACCACATATCCTAGATAATTAGGGGTTATCAAATTATTGAGTATAGTTGATTTTAAGGTTAGGGTAGAACACGAAGGCCACAAATAGTAATATATGGCCTAGGTGGTGAAATAAATTATGTGATTGGAGGAAAAACAAAGGAGCACACTTATAAATAAGGGCTTACCTTGATTTTTGAAGAAATTGAAATAACATAAGACCCATTGAATTTAGGTGTCCATTAAGTGTCATATGAAGTCCTACTATGAAGATACACTAAGGTGGGTGCTAAATAATCATGAAATTGTACACATGTGTTAGGTGCTTTTAATTTATGATGGTACATTTATCTCCCACTTTATTGGGAGTATGAGAAAACCACATGCTTATGGTAAAGGAAATGAGAGACAGATAGATAGAGATGCTCATTAGAAAACTACAAAGAGATAAGGCATCACTAAGTTTAAGGACATTTTCCTGCAAACAAAGGATCTTAGCTCATACATCCATGTGCAATGATACATAAAATAAAACCAAAAGCTTAAAGATTAATAATATTCCAAGTTAACTTTTGAAGAGACCTCAATGAACCTAATGTATCAACCGCTAGTATCACTCTCAGAAAGCTATTGCAAGAGCATAAATGATCACATAGCAAGGGAAAGAGCATACACTAAGGATGAAAAACACTACATGATTTAACCCACTAGCAAAGTACAAGAGCATGGAAAGAAGAGAGAGCAACCTTGAATCCAACAGTTTAGCAAGTTTTCTTATGCTAGGTGATACATGGAAGAAGAGGAGGAAAGAGTGGAAAGGATAACAAGTTGTGTTATGCTAGTTTCACTCATCCCAAAGAGAGAGAGAAAAAGGAGAATTGATGGTCTAACAAGCTATGCGATTCTACTAAAAAAATTGTGCATGTGGTAGCTTTGAAATTTTGTGCACAAGGCAACTTATAAAATCTTTGTGCATGGGGAAGATTATAGAATTTTGAACATAGGGTGGATTATAAAATTTTGCACATGGGGAAACTTAAAAAATCTTTACACATGGGTATCTTATGGGATCAGTCTTACAAAAATCATAGTCTCCCTATGGATCCATAGAAAAAGAAGCTAGTCAAAGGATGAATAAAAGTTGCATAATGTACAAAGGAGGCCATATGTATGCCCCCCTCCTTGTGATGGAAACATAGTACTATGGTGGCATACTAAGGAAAAGAGAACAAGGATACTTACTTCCAAAAACAAGAAGATATCCTTAAATCAACAATATATAGAAAAAGCCATAACAAGGAATCAAAAATCTTGTTATCCAAGGAATAGGTAATTGTTAAAGGATATCCACAAGTGGGAAGAGACCCTTGAAAGGAAGATATCTTGGCTACAAGACATCTACCTTCAAGAATAATTTTTGAACAAAGATAACATCTTCGAGACTAAGAGGGGGAGGATAAAAAAAATGCACCTTTTTAGCCCCCTACTATTAGATGAAAAAGGGATTCTTGATGAACGATAAAATAATCTAAGCACCAAGTAAGGGTATTTATTTAGGATAGACGTGCGCTTTCAAGAAAAGAAAAGGTTGTAACTCGGGATGTAAATCTCCTAAAAAAGAGAAGACCCTTACAATAAAAAACAATCTCCATGTACGAAAGGATATCACGTGACAAAAAAATACCATATAATTGAGAGAAAGTGACTCATTAAAAAGGGATAAGATATTGAGAAATAAAATCTTTCCCCCCAAGGGTGAAGGAAAGGGAAAATATAACCCATTATATACCCTAAGTGATAGATGTTTTATAATAGACAACACTTTGAAGCAAGGAAAAGGTTGTAACTCAGGATGTAAATCTCTTGAAAAATAGAAGATCCTTACTTAAAACAAATAAATAAATTCAAGAAAGGACATCATATTATAAAAGAAACAAGTCAACAAAGGGACATTGTATCATTTTTAAAGGAAGATAAAATGAGGAAGGATGATCAAGTATACACACCCTCCCTATTTCTAGGTAAGGGAATAATTGGAAAAGGAAAACACATTACACACCCCAAGTGAAAGGGTTATTTATAATAGAGATTAAATTTCAAGCAAAGAAAGGGTTATAAACTCATGATGTAAATCTCCTGAAAAAGAAAAGATCCTTACGTAAATAAAAAATTCTATGCAAGAAAGTATATCATGTTATAAAATACACAACTCAAAAAAAGGAGGTAATAGGTCCTTGGGATAGGAGAGTGAAATCATACCCTTTCCCCCAAAATGTGGAGACAAAGACTATTATGTTTCTCACAAAGTATTATTGCACCTAAAATTGAACCACCATAAATGACAATGAGCCCCCAAAGGATAGGCTAGCAATGTCACATAGTGAGGAGAAACATAATAGGAACTTAGATTTTATTTAGAATGATCATAAAAAAGGTGCCATTAATTATTAAATATCATTTGAATCATACCACAATGAATGAAATCTTTAATTTTACAATTCAAATCATAACATTCATTAGTCTTGTGGCTAGAAATTTGATAGTACATACAAATGGAATAATTGTCTTGTTTGTGTTTACTATTTTTTTCATTTTTTTTCAAAGGAAGAGTAATTAAGTTTCCTTTAAGAATCTCAAACCAAATATTCTCTTGTTGCGATAATAAATTATGAGAAGAATGCATAGATTGGTTGAACAAATGTGAAGGTTGGAAACCTAGAGTTTCTTTGGAAAAATGTGATGTAGATTTTCCATGGCTTTCAATGATTTTTTGCACACAATATTCTCTTGTTGCGATGATAAATTAGGAGAAGAATGTATAGATTGGTTGAACAAATGTTAAGGTTGGAAACCTAGAGCTTCTATGAAAAAATGTGATGTAGATTTCCCATGGCTTTCAATTCTTTGTTGCACACATCCTATACCAAGTCCATCATCATGGTTTGGAATAAAAATATAAGGATCTCTTTTGGGTGGAATTGGATTGAAATTTAAAGAAGCCCAATAAATATCTAGACATGTCTCAAATTCAAGGATTTTTTTTTTCTACGAAAGATCGATGTGAAGTATAAAGTTCCCCAATCTTCATCTCGAAGAGTTGATAGTGTACTTTTTTGTATTGGAGAAATAATTGAAGGAGGTGGAGATTGCATATGAATACTTTTGACTTGATTGGGATCCTTATGAGATAAGGTTGCATTTGTATAAGGGGGAACATCAAGGGGATTATCCTCTTGAGAATTTTTGTTATATATATGGTATTGTATGATAGTCGGGTTTTGTACCACCTTTTTTAACAATCAATTTTTTTAGAGATATATTGAATGATATTGACTTTATTAGGTTTTTTATTCTTAAAAGATTCATTTGGAAAATAGAGATAATCAAGGATATCATCCTCTATTTCTAAGGCATTTTCATGAAAAATGTTAGAAGGAAAAAAAAAAATCACTAATACTTCATCTATAGAAGGAAGAGTATTGCAATAGATAGGAGGGGAAGTGTCATTTAGGTAGTTGGGAAATATTTCACGATCTTCCTCCAAAATATCATCTTCTTTCATTAAAGTACTCTCATGGGGTAGGTGCATATCAAGAGAAAAATCAACATCATTCTCCAATTGTTCATCCCAAAGAGGGAGGTCATTGAGAAAAATGTTAAGAGAATGTTCTTGAATTAATATGTCTTCACGAGGGAGAGAATATTTGGGAGAGGAATCATTGAGAGGTTCATAAAGGTGATTGTTGTATACCATAAATCCTTCTAGCACATTAATCAAATCTTGGAAAAATGATAGTTTAGGAGGTGTAGAGGAATGCTTAGTAGAGATGAAGTCCTTCATCTATGATATCAGAGTCTTGACTACTAAATGGATCATAAAAAGAAGTAAATCTTTGTAGAAGGAAATCAAACATTTTTCAATGCAATAAGATTATGTAATGAAACAAGGTATAAAAGGACCAATCTAAAGAATACATGAAAATAAATATAGATTTTTATTTTTATTTTAAATGCAAATGGAATGCAATAATGAACTAGATCTATGAAACCAATATGAAATTTTATTTTATTTTATGTTTTTTTATCAATGAATGCAAAAATAAAACTAAAACTAAATGCGTAAAATAGACTGCAAAAAAATAAAATCTAATTACCAAATCAGAAGTAGAAATATTATGACTCAAGTTCACCAAAATTTACAATAGGAAAAGGAGATCAAGAATAGAGTCCAATCCCCTAATCATAAGGCACATTGGAATACAAAACCACCTCAATATGAATATGATTGATAACCCTTGATTGAAAGGATGCCAATGCAATATCTATGTTCTCGTGGTTTTTATTCATTTATTGCTTAGAATTGGGAAAGAGATAGATAATGTACTTATGCTAGTGATATAAGAAATAAAATGGAAGAATTGAAAATGAGGTAGAAAAATGGATTTAGGATAGACTTGTGAGTACCTTGAATCAAAATAGAAATAATGAGCTGATACAAAATTGAATTTTTGACTATCAGGATCCTGCAAACACCTATAACTAAAATTCTGAGATCCCTAGACTAACACTTGTCTACAAGTCAAATTTTAGTTGATTCTTGGGGGGGAATGTCTAGGGAATTTTGTTATTGGGAATAGAATGCCACATACACTATTCCTAGTGTTTTTGTCCAAAATTTTGATAGTCACTCTGACAGGTCCCGATCTTTCTGGATATGTTCTGACAATTGGGCCACCTGTACCTACACACAAAAAATAAGGGAAGAAGGTCGGATAGAGGGCTTTTCCTTAGTAAAACCCATATTTGGAATAAACCTTAAAATAAAGGAAATGAAAGTGTTTTTTCATATAGAAGATGCTAGATCTGAGAAATAGAATCTATCATACTTTGATAATGAAAATGCTTCTTTGAATGTGATCAAATATGTTAATGCAATAGCTTTGAATTAACACAAAAACCTAAAAGGAAATAATGAAAAATAAAACCTTATGTGATTGATATAGTTTTCTACAATGCTTGATTGAGAATAAGAAAGAAGACTTGGATGAATGTAGATGTATCTCTTTCCTTGATAGAACAACTCCTTTGCTAGACCTTGATTTTTTTGAACTTGAATGCTTTCTTGTAAATATGAATGTTTGACAATGGTTACCAAAATAATGAGAGATAGGGTGTTTATATACCTCTCACAACATCTTAGGGGTTAAAAATCAAGCAAGTTGACTGTAAATAAAAATATCCCACTAAATCATTGAGATGAGACCTCAGGTCAAATTTGGGCATGATCTTCAGGTAACTCAGAATCAGAGTTTCAACACTTACAAAAATAACAACAATACACAAGATAAGCCATTTTGGAAACAAAGACCAAATATACCATGGAACACCTGACTCAATAATGGTAGTATACCGACGGATAATGCTAATACCTATGAAGCTGCGAAGGCCAATTTTGTTGGGGATCCAAATCTATGCCAAGGAAATGAAAGATATGGAAGAAAATCCTATAATCAGTATCCTCAGAATCTAGAGGAACCAATAATTCATTTCAACACCATGATGTTCAATTCCTATGAATCTAGAAATGGGGAAAGTTTGGGTCCTTGTTTGGGAGAAGAAGAGTTCATGTCCCCATTCCAGAAAGAGAATAAAGGTGAACATATAGATGTTTAAGATGCTTCAAGTTTTCCTTTCTCAGAGAGAAGCCCTCCTAAAATCCCTAGACCATTCAAAACAAGGAACAACTACTGGCAATGCAAAGACCACCTCTAACATCAACACTTATGAATTTATCATCTATGTTCAAAGACAAGATAGAGGTACCGCCCTTCTTGCTTAGTCTGCAGATATTTGGGAAGAAATTACACAGTTTCTTGATTGATTCTGGAGTGTCATGCCCTTATCCATCTATCAAAAATTGGGAATGATTCTACAAACAATAAATATAGTGGTGATTCAATTTGACAAGACAAAAGTCAAGGTAATTGGTGTTCTCAAAGACATACATATCCAACTGGTTGCTGACACAAGGATACAAGAATACATTGATGTGCACATAGTAGATATCCCCGAGATGTATGGAATGCTACTAAGTAGGGAATGGACCAAATTCTTGAGAGGATGGTTGTCCACAAATTTCACACAGCTATGGTTACCATGGAAAGGATTGAACAACCAAATCAAGATTGATGCCAAGCCTAAGTTAAGAAGGATGATCACTGAATATAATGCTCTGAATGAAGTCCTGTTCACACAGACCAACCTAGGAACCTATCAGATGGATGAATTTTCATGTTCCAAATTAGAGAAGTTGAAGAACAAGGCCATAGTCCCATGTAGGGCCTACTAGAGTCCAACATCCATGAATACATCTTTCAGAACTTTATCAATTGTATAACAATAAGTATGTAGCACCTAGGGAAAGACGTAGACCCTAACATCCTTTTGTTTTTGGGGTACTGCCAGTTACATAAAGACAGTCACTCAGAATTCATGTTCTCTAATTGCCAAAATGCACTATCCTGAGTGCTAACCCAAATTTCCCTACCAGTTAAAATCCTAAGGAAACCTGAAGCAGAAAAGGAAACCCTCAAAGTAGCAAGCAAAGGTAGCACTATGACTAGGAAAAATGACCTAGTGGACCTGGAAGCCCTGACTAAAAGTCAAGACAGTGGGTCATATTTAGACACCAAAATCCCTACATTGAACTTATTCAGTGACTAGAGCACTTCAGATGATGGAGCATGTCCACCATAAAGAGAACTATACAAAAATAAATATGGTGTAAGTACTCAATTCCCTGATCTCCAACATGTCCAAGAGATGGGAAAAAGAGATTCAACTACCTCAGGTAGTGATGAAGAAAAGAAGTAGAAGCCCCAAACAAAGGGATTCTTGAAGAAGGTCCTCAAGGATTCAATATCTATGAAATAGTACTAAATATGGAAATTAAGATTCAATGGCTCTAAGTGTAAGCAAGGAGAAGGAGCGTGCATTGAACTCATAAATCTAAGAGGTGTGTTTGAAAAAAAAATCATAGATGAAGAGATGGAAGAGGTAGAAGAAGAAGTTAGTGTGGAAGACCCCGAAAATCAAGGCATCATAAACCTAAGGACCAATTGCATAGCCAAAGGAATGGTGGAACTAGAGAGGATTTTTTTATAGTGATGTGACTGCTATGAAAAGATGTCCAGACATACCACCTAATGGTAAAGTGTACAAAGCATACAACCTTGGCACTGAAAATGAGCCAAGAGAAGTTCACATTGGGAGAGTATGTACCAAAGAGGAGAAGGATGAATGGTCCACCTCCTTAAATAATATCGAGATGTCATAGGTTAGAGCTATAAAGAACTAAAAACATATGACACCTTAGTTATTGTGCACAATATCCCACTAAAACTAGATTCTAAACCATTCCATCAATGTCAACAACCCGTTAACCCTACTATGGAGCCCCTGATACAAAAGGAAGTCCAGAAGTTGCTAGATGCTAGAATCATATTCCCCATACAACAATCCACATGGGTGTCCAAATTGGTACCCATGAGAAAGAAGACTGACAAGATTTGACTGTGTGTGGACTTCTCAAACTTGAACAAAGCCTCTCAAAAGGATAACTACCCACTCCCTTCTCTTGATGAGGTATTGCAAGTAGTGAATGGTTCCCAAATGATGTCCTTCCTGGATGGTTTTTTAGGGTAAAACCAAGTTATAGTGCAAGAAGAAGATAGATTAAAGATGGTATTGACCACCAAGTGGGGGATATTTTCCTATCAACATATGCCCTTCGGTTTGATCAACGCCGAGGCTACTTTCCAAAGAGTGATGGACACTGCCTTCAAAGGGAAAGTCAGAAAATGTATCATCATCTACATGGATGATCTGAATATTTTTTCAAAACAATGAGTAGATCATATAAGAGATTTAAGAAAGGTCCTCCAAAGATATAGGAAATACAAGATTTCCCTAAATCCTAAAAAATGTGTATTCAGGGTGACAGAAGGCAAGTTTCTTAGACACATAATCTCAGAAATAGGGATAGTAATTGAACTTGACTAAGTCCAAGCCATTATCAAGTTAACACTGCCTCACAGTCCCAAAATAATTGAAGTCTTTCTTTGGGAAGATTAACTTCGTAAGGAAGTTCATAAGCGATTTTGCTGAGATAGTAAAACCACTCAATGACATGCTGAAGAAGGATGATAAAATTGAGTGGAATCCCCCAGTAAGGAAGTTATTTGAAGAAACAAGAATTCCATAGCCACAACCCTTGTCCTTGTCAATCCAGATTACACTATTCAATTCAAAGTATACTCTTTCACATTAGAACATTCTTGCACCGACATCCTCACACAGAAGAAAGATGGGGAGAATGAGAGACCAATAAATTTCCTGAGTTTCCCCCTTAATAATGTTGAATTCAGGTACCCCAACCTAAAAAAAAAATATTTTTCTTTGGTCAAAGTGGTAAATAAATTTTGACACTACATCTTAAGGAGAAAAGTCTTTGGGATAGTCCCAGACGCAGCCATAAAATCTCTGCTAATGCAAAATGAGCTAGGAGAGCAAAGGGGAAAATGGATGGAAATACTAAAAGAGTTTGAACTAGAAATAAAAACAATGAAAATAGTAAGAGGCCATGTCCTGACGAAACTAATCTTTGAAGTGGAAGAAGGTCTAGTATGCCAAACTTACACCAATCAAGGTGTGATCACCGATATATGGTATCAAGACATAGTCTTCTACCTACTATAAAATCGCTGCCCAGAGGGGATGTATATCTCGCAAAGAAGGGGTTTGAAAATAAAAAGAAGCTCCTACATGTTAAATAATGGCTAGCTATATAAGCACAATTATGAAGTTATATACCTAAGGTGCATGGACAGGCTCGAAGCAAAGCAATTCCTAGAAGATTTTCATGACATATACAAGACATGACACGGTTCAACTAAGGCAACTGCTCACCAAATCTTAAGGGTAGGGTATTGTTGGCCAACATTGTTCAAAGACACTAGAGAATATGTGAGATCATTCCACACTTTCTAAATGAGAGCAACTCAAGATAGAAATCTGGCAATGCCCTTACAACCAGTATATGAGGTACATCCATTCGCCCAATGGGGCTTAGATTTTGTTAGAATAATTAACCCCCCTTCATCTATAGGAAACAAGTTCATTCTAATAACTACTGATTACTACACATGCTAGGCAGAGGCCCATGCACTGAATAATTGCACCACTAAGGTAGTGACCAAGTTCCTAGAGGAGCACATCATAACCGGGTTTGGGATGCCATTCTATCTAGTATGTGATAATTCTACCTCTTTCTCATCTTCCTCGCTCACATAATGTGCCTTTGAAAACTAGGTAATCCCCAAATTCTCTTCAAATTATTATCCACAAGGCAATGGCATAGCAGAGTCTACAAACAAGAACTTGACGATAATGATCAAACATCTCCTTGATGAAAATCCCTGGGATTGGCACACACAACTAAAATACACTCTGTGGACAAACCAGGTGAGGATCAAGAATGCTTTAGGGACATCCATGTACCAATTGGTTTATGGCTTGCAACCGGTCTTCTCTATGAACTTGAAAATCCCAATCTTGAGATTTATGGACCGGTACGTGGGAGATGAAGATCGAGTGCAAGTTAGACTCATGAACCTCCTCAACCTGGAGGAAAAAAAAACTTTGGCCCTGGAGCATGTATCAAAGCACCAGGCCATCATCAAGTGATGGTTTGACAAGAGAGCCACCATTAAATCTTTCAGGATCTCTGACCTTGTCCTCATGTGGGACAAGGAAAAATAAAAGTTGGGCAACCACACCAAATTTCAAAAATTGTGGACAGGCCCCTACCAGATATTAGAGATCTTGGGGGAGAACACTTTCAGGATCAACACCTTAAATGGAGAGATGACCCCATTTCCATTCAATGGGAAATTCCTCAAACATTATTTCAAATCTTAAGTGGGATTTCCTTTTGTCTCTTGTACCATAGTATTTTTTTCTTTCTTTTTCTTTCTTTCTTTCTTTCATTTCCCTACCGTCAGTCCCTTTCTTCTGTCCATAGTTGATCTCTTTATTTGTCAGGACTCATTTTTCTTTGGGTCAAGTGTTTCTTGGATTCATTCCAAGTGGTTCCTAAGTTAGAGAAAAGGTATTTCTTAGTCAATTTATCCAAAGAAACATACAACATAGAGAACGTTACAAAAAAACAAAGTGGTGGCATCTATCATTGATAAACATGAAGATGTTCAAAGCTTGGTGATCCTAATCACAAAGCACATTAAGAGATGGCACCCAAGAGCATTGGTTTCTTGAGCATTTGTTAGCTGTGACCAACATTAGTGTGTGGATTTGGGTACCCATCGATCTCAGAACCCAATTCTAAATGAATGCAAAGGAAAGAGAAAAAAGAAAAATAACCGAAGAAAGAGAGAAACAAGCACACAAAAGAAAAGTGGCCCAAAGAGGTCACAAGTGTGAAATCTGAGTAGCATGGCCTAATTGTTTCTTGGATCAATCAAAGAAGATAGTATGAACCTAAATATATAGAATTAAATGCATCAAGATCCTTATACACTTCATGCACCAAGAAGAAAATAAGAAACTATTTCAAAGAACAGAACTCTCATGCAAAGCTACAGCCTAGCAGAAAAAATGAACAAGGGTGACTATACCAACCTCTACTGGGGCTATGGACACTTTATCAGTAGTAGAGAAAGGTTACACTTGGGATTTGGGGAAAAATTTGTCGGGGCTATGGATGCCTGATTGGAAACAAAGATTTTTCTGGGAAGCCCTGGTCTACACGAAAAAGGTTGGGAACATATGACAAACATTCTAGTTACCACAATCAAAGGTCAAGGAATGAATACAAGTGAGCACACAATGAGAGACCAACATAAAAATTCAAACTAAAAAGTCATTAAATGATAGTCAACATGGACATCTCTTGGTTTTCATTCTGCTACAAAGTTAGAATCTAGAAGAGTCTTGATGATGAAGAAATGCCTTGGTCATTCCTCCTTTTGTCAGGGCTATTTGTTGTGGGTCCACAAAACACACCCCATTTTGGTCCTCTAACCATGGGTACCCCCCTTCTTTTCTTTTGGTTTTTGAGTCTGCCCCTTTCCCTGTTCCTTGAACTGGGTCTCTTGAGGAGCCTGTTGAGGAAAAATAGGGTATTTTTAGCCTTTTTTCCCTTTCATAATTTTAGAGGACCTAGAGTCCTCTGAAATGCCAAAATGGCCAAAAGGCTGAGCCTGACCCTTTTGGTGTTTTGGCCTCTAAAATGATGAAAAGGCCAAAGGAAAAAAAATTCAGACCTTTGGGTGTTTTGGACCCCAAAACACTGAAAGGGGATGAGGCCAATCGATGTTTGGCATTTTGGCCTCCGAAGTTTCGAAATCGGGTGACGTCACCCCACAAAATTTTTAAGTGGCTTGAGCCTCATTTTATCCTTACTTCTGCATTTTTGGTCTTTTATTTTTTATTCCTCCTTCCTATGCACTCTTTGTTCTCTGCTCCTCTTGCTTGTTGTGCTCTATTAGTTGCTCCTCGTGCCATGGTTGTTGTCTTCCCTTAAATTGTGCTTTTAGAGGTAGGTTTTTTGTCCTCTCCTCTGGCTTGTTCTTTTTGTTTTGCATCTTTTGGTAAGGGTTTTGACCTAGTTGAGTCATGCTCCCTCCCATGTCCTTAGGTTTTTGCACCCTTGGGCTTGCAGAGGGGTCTCTCTTTCTCTCCTTGTTTTCTTTTTTTATGTTTTTAGAGTTTAGGGTTTTTTTGCATCGCAACCTAGTCACAGGTTTTCAGGCTCCAGAAGGCCAAAAAATTTCCCTCTCAAAGAACTTTTACCTAAGTGGATTTTTCATTTTCGATATTATCGGCGTTTGGGACCTCCGAAACGTCTGAAACCCCTGAAATGCTGAAAGGTTGAAATGACCAGAGACAAGGTCTTCCTTCTGGAGGTTTTAGAATTTTAGAGTCTGAAACTATTTTTGTACTTTTGCACACCAAAATATCGAGAGTGTTTTCTTCTCCAACCTCATTGTTGTATTTATGAACTTTTCTCACTCAAACTTTTCTTTAGCATCCAAAAGCCTGAAAATGCCGAAGGAGAGAAAACTACATTTCTGGATACTTAAGAGCCTCTTCTTCTATTTTTCTTAGTCAGTTTGTTTTCCTTTCCTTCTTTTTAGTTTTCTTTCAAATAAAAGATACTGATACTTGCTTTTTTCTCATAGGAATGCCTAAGAAACTAACAACATCCTCAATGAAGTACCTATACAAGGGGAATCACACCCCTTCGAAGATCAGGAACAAGCATATAGAGATCACCAATACTGATATCAAGAACGTAGACTGGGATGAGTTCCTAGTAAGGTGTTCCCAGCCAGAAAGGTCCAAAGACTACACCTCCATGGTCTTATCAGGCCTAGTTAATGCAGCAGCCCATCCAATGGCCGTCATGTCTTTGGAGCTAATCATGACCTTAGAAAACCACTACATACTAGATGAAAGGGTAGTAAAAAATACAGAAGGACAGGTGATTCTGGATATAATACTAGACAACATAGAAGAGGTCTTCCTCCTCTAAAAGGGCACAAATAAATTCTAAAATTTCTTCATAGAAAAGGGCCTCATATGGTTCAGGAACAAAGTTGAGGATGTGTATGAGATCGCAAATAAGGAATAACTCAAGCAAACTCTCCCAAAGAATAATATAGACAAGATAGACCTTAGAAGGAGGTATTTGAGAGATGAAATCCAGATAGTGGTAACATTAATAAGTTGAGTGCATGGACTAACTGAGTCCATCCAACTCAAGAATTGGATGATCCTACTTATAGGGAAGATCTAAGAACTGCAAGACCAGGTTCGATTGGGAAACTATCATAAGAAAAAAACTAGATGAGCAACTGATTGGGTTAAGCACAACCTAAAATTCTACATGAGTACATATATAGTGTACTTGTTAGCGACACGGGAAGATTATATGGGGCTCAAAAAAAGGGGAAACATCAACGATCCAAATGCATAGCCCCATATTGTATACCCATAACTAGTGAGTAGGGAAGATATTTTAGAAGATAGCCTAGATTATAGGATAGTGAATGATGCTTTCAATTTCACAATCATCAGATCCATTGAGGTTGATTTCTCAAAAATACTGTTAGAAGAAGCAACCACCAAAGTGAGGGCCATAGGGGCCTACTACATACAGTTTGGGACATTCACATACATCCGAGTGGCAAGATCTACCTTGAACCCAAACAAGCTTCCCAAGTACCCATCCAACTGGGTAATCATTCTAGAAATGGCCAGATAGCTCACAGATTCATATGAGCACATAAAGCATAAGAAGAAGCACTTTTGGGACTTCCCCAATCTCCTAGGCCTGCAAACTCTCTAGGACATCAAGGTTTGCAAGTCCTTGGCCTTTGAGTGGGATGAGTGCCCACTCCAACTATACAAAACCATCCAGGCCTGATTTAACCCAATATGTACATATAGCCATATCATTGGCAAGTTCTATATCCATGAGCCACACCTTGAGGGTCATTGGATAAACTATGTGGATGATCATGAGGTTAGAATCAGGGATTATTGTAGGATGTCCCTTACATTAGCCCAGGATACCTTGAAGGCTCCAATCCCCCCAAAGGTTTGGGGGAAAGATTTAGATAATGTGTTAGAATGAATTTATACTATGGATAAGATATATAATAGGCCCATCATCAATGCAAAATTGATAAAGATGAGAATGATGATATTGAGTTCCGAGCTTGGCATGTGGTCAGAACAACAGAGGCATGGATTAAAAGGCCTTATCAAATGGATCCCATTCCTGTAAAAACATTGATGGATCCACCCAGGAAATAATATAAGCAATGTGGAGAAAGGTCTATTGTAACCCAATACAAGAATGCCCCACCCCAGAAGCTAGGGATAATATATGGACATAAGCGTACAATAGAGTATGGTCAAAATCCTAGGCATAAGGCATCAAAAACAAGGATGATAGGGTAGATAGATCCTCCATTTGGATCATCACAAGCCATCCAAGATGAAAGCCCTTCCACTTTTGGCTAATCTCCCCCTACCACTGGAGAAGGAAAGAAAATATACAAAATGAGGAGAGATTCTACCTCTCCGTGACTAGAAACCTTACAAGAGGAGCCAGAAGAGGAAAACACACCTTCGATAAAAAGGACAAGGTCTCAATAAGCCTCACAAAAGAGGAAAGAAAAGGAGATCACAAGGAAACACATAGAGGATCCAAAAGAGAAGGATAATCCTCTAGATGCCTTAGGTTCAGATGAGTTCCATATATATGATTTTGAAGGCCTAGAAAGCTTTGAAGACCAAGGATAGGATGCACCTAATTCAATAATAGGATTTGACATGGGAGAACCAACACTCATCTAGCCCCAAGTTATCCTCACTCCACCGCCAGCCCAGTTCACTTATCCTACCCTAAACGTGCCTGTCATAGGGATGGACTCTAAACCTGGCCAACGATCTGAAACTCGAGATGCTACAACAACTCATAATATAATAGGAGATAAATCTATAGGAAAGAGTTCTACTTTGACTGCACCACCTCACATTCTCATTCCACCAACCTCTCTCCCACCTCCAATTCTGACTCCACCGCCATCTCTCCCAACTCCAACACTAACTCTGCCTCCTTCAACTTCTACTCTCCCACCTCCCATTCTGACTCTTCCTATTCCTACTTCACCACCATCAGTCCCTTTTACTTTCTTCATCCTAAATCCCTAGGGGTTAGTAAGCACAAAAGCTACATCTCCCTTCAAAACCACACTGGCATCCATGACTGGCCTCAATGCAAAAGTATTAATTAGTTCCTCAGAGGATGAAGGCCCAAATAGAGATGAGAAAGATGCTGCAGTAGAAGAAGAGAGGGGAGAAGAAGATAAGGGAGAAGGAGAAAGACACAAAGATGAAATGAATGAGGGAGAAGGTGGGTAAGAAGGTGAATAGGCAAAAAGATTCAGAGGAGGAGGTTACTCCCAGACCACAAAAGTTGGCTTCAATCCTCCACATTGCCCAATATGAGCTAGTTATTTCCTTTAGTAAACCTAATTGGTTTACTAAAGAGATTCAGCCTCAAAAAAGATCTTACATTGATGAAGAGGAAGGAGAAGACACAACTATGACATCCTTGGGGCAAGCCTTCCATTAGATAGAGGCCAACATACCATCTGGGACAATATCCTATGTCACCTAAGACACTAGGGGTCGCTGGAAAGCACAGGTGGCAGTTCCCTCTACTAGCACCCCTCAAGAACAAATAACCTCTGAAGATTATACATTTGAGGAGGTAGATTTAGGGGAGCCTACTAGGGAAGGAAGGAAGACATTGGCAACCATAGGGCTTAAACATGCTCTAGGATTCAAGAGCAAGGACGAGGAAACCATCAAGTCCTTAATAGAGAAAAATGAGGCTCTAAAGAAGTTCATTCAGAAGATGGTGGATCCCATTGACCCAAGTTGCCTAGAGGCCTCATTATAGGCCATGTTAGAAAAGAGAGCCACTCCAAATTTACCGGTAGGTGTGACCCCATCCTTCATTCAAGATAGTGCTGATTGGAAGAATGATATCCACCAAGACCTCAAGATTATCAAGAAGCAACACTTCTAGATCCTTGTCAATATTTACGAGGGTGAAGAGTTAGAAAACTTCAAAACCTAGATCAAGAGCATATCCAAAATAGTTAAGATTTGCAAAAAATACCTAGCCTGCATACTGGATAAACAAAAGGAAGTCATGGAATGGGTAGAAGAAATAGAAGGTTTCTTCATAGGTATTGGCCTAGAACTATACTCAGATCAACAATAACAAACCCTGGGCCCAAAAAAAGAGGTGATACAACAGTTCAGAGATATTCTGGTAGGTGTTAGAACCAAAGATGCCCTGCACCAATTGTTCTACTCAAAGGAAGATATGCAGAGAATGTCTAAACATGAAGAAGAGATCAAGTTCTTTGCTTTTGAATTAACCATTTTTAGAGAGAAGCAAGAACGAAGGATTAACAAGGTCAAGAGGAAAAAAATAAATTATGAGGAAGTTCAAGAGATCATGAAAAGGCTCCAAGCTACCCATCTAGAAGTGTTTCTTAGCTGACCCCTCAGATCCCTTTAGCCATTTTTGAGAAACGCAGTCCTTCATACTTAGCCATTTTCCAAAGGGCTAAATACATCATTTCGACCTTTCGACCTATTCATATTTTTAGCCTTTCGGCCCTACCATCTTTTTGGCCTTTTATCCTTTCGACCCCTTTAGGCACTCCAGACATTTTGGCCTTTCAAACTTTTGACCTCCGAAAGGGCTGAAACTTTGGGGCCTCTAGTTTTGATTCTAACACTTAGGCAAATTTTGTACTTGGAAAATTTTGTTGCAGAGGTCAGGGTCCAAATTTTTGGGCTTTTCTAGTGAGATCACTTTTTTTGCATGGAAGTTGAACTTCAGATCAAATGGATGCCTAACTAGAGTTTGTTTTGGAAGGACTAAGGGTCCTCTATCAGTTCCCACCTCAAAGAGAAGCCCAGATGAAGATTTAAAGGGAGAACTCTAAGATCAAGAAGAAGACTCAAATTGCATGCAAAGAAACTCCATCTTCTCTCTCTCTCTCTCTCTCTCTCTCTCTCATTTCTTGGCAAGTTTGATCCCTCTTGCATGGGAAAACTAATTGTAAATGGATTAAAAATCCATGAAATCTATCAAGTATCAGTTAGAAATAGATTTCTTTAAGAAAATATTTAGTTTTAGTTTATTTTAATTATTTTAGAGTCTCTGATGCCCTAAATTTGACATTCAGAGTTTGTAGATTAGAACTCTATATATTGTAATAAAAAACAATGTAACAGGCTTGGATTCTTAATACAATAAAGATATACAATTGGTGCTTCATTCGTAGTGTGATATTTTTTTCTATCTATGAGAAATCGATGAATGTGTTCATACTTGTTCATTATTTTGAAAGAGACAATTGTTTTATTGTGTTTCAAATCTGTGCTTCTATTAGTTGGAGATTTTTGTTGTCTGTCTACCTTGTTGTGACAAATGCATGGAAAAGATCATCTATTGGGCTTAACAATAAATCTATCTCGTGTGTGCGCACATCTTGGTGGCTTCATGATTTGATAGGTTTTGAAAATCTTGCATGAGTGAATACATTTTCCCTCCAAACAATTGCATCCATCGAGTATAGAATTGTGACATTGTCTGATTTATACTTTGTGGGTTTGTTCCAAATCTCTCCATCATTCAATTCACAAGGGAAGATCGATAACATTTTATGTCTGTTAGGATTTTATTTTCAAAATTTTATTTCATTTCTTGTTACCCCACTCATTTAAATTCTTTCATAAATCTGAAAGTAATCATCTTTAAAAAACACAAAATTACATCCTTAGTTAATCACAAATCTTTGATAAATCGGAAAATACCAAAAAGTACTAAAGTTATTTTGTAGTTTGATGTCTTGAACATACCAGCAAAGGCCTCCTCATGAACATTCACATTTATCTTCAACTGAGTAACCAAGCAGGTTGTACCATGACCCCAGAGAACCTTCAGAATAACTTCGTTATTCTTTCAAGAGAGGAAATCGAATCTCAAGATCCTAGCAATTGACTTGTGTAAAAAAAACACTCAACAAGTAGGATAGTTTTTTTCTTTATACTCAGAAATAAAATCAATGATATCATCAGGAAGGTTGAAATAAATAATCTTTCCTTTAGCCTGGATGTTGTGGTTATCAAATATTTGATTCGTCTACATTGGAAATGTTGAGGAGGAAATATAGTTTGAAGCACCATTTTTGGTTGACTAGATTCTATTAGGGATGATTAATAGGTGTAGATAAATCAATACACTCTCCTAATAAATTAACTAATATTTTATTAAGTAACCTTTCATCCTAATAGAAGCTCATTTAATTATTGAATAGGAGCATGTTTTCTTGGATAGAACCTCATTGTATGTGCAACAAAGTCAATCTACCATCTACCAAAATGCAGAACTGAAGTGAAAAGAAAGTACATTAAAAAAAATCTATACAAGTTATGACTCACACATCTTTGGATGGAGGTGAGACAGTATGGTTGGGTGTGAATACAATCAATTTATACAAGAATCTAACTGAAAGTAACTACTTTAACATAAAACCATTACAAGAATATTAACTTAAACTAGCATTCACTGTTTCAACCATGAAATGATCTAATTAACAATTAATAATTTAACATTGCATTGCATCAAGATAAAATTAATAGATATAAACTATACTCTTTCAACAATTATGCAATTGTAAATGAAATACAACTAACTACTATAAATATAATAGAGTTACATCACCTTAGGTCACCCTTGCTTGAGAATTTGTAACCTCAGATCAAAATAACACTCTGATAAACTAAAAGTCACCATCCACTTTTATTTAGTATAGTTGGAAGTACCATATTGGTAAATCATAACACTCACAAGAATTTTGCATAAAATCTATTCCTATATTCTCTATTGAACTAACTATTGCTCATAGGAACTCCTTGTTCTTATAGGAAAATGTTTCGAGCAATAATAAAAAAAGGTTTTAAATCTTTATTTACACATGCCACTCAAAAGGAGATAGACTCAATCTATAACAAAAGACAAAACTATAAACATGGAATTCTAAAGTCCCTGCTCAAACCATGCATGAAAGTAGAGGATTCAAGGGTATCATGCCTCATGGAAGTTCATTGATTATGGATTTTGATTGTGTTCCTTATTATGGCAGTGACATATTTACACTACCTAAAGCCCAAATTTTCATGTTCTACAACTGCAAGCTAGCTCAAACAAAAGGAGATATGCAAACACATTTGATTACATCAAAACATCACATGAATTAAAATTAATCACTACTCCATAAAGTTATAACTATAATATATGTAATTATATTATGTATATAATTACCACAATCAATTCACCATAATATGATTAAGTGTCATCAAGTGTTTAGGAAAATTCTGATAAAACATCATGAAACTAGTACCCAAATACGCAAAAAGACACCAATTGATAGACTCATCAATACCCCCCAACTTAGAATCTTTCTTGTCCTCAAGAAAGCATACTTTTGTAATAAAAAACATTAAGTCTATAGTCTACAAACTAAGTGACACCAATGCCCTTTTTCATATATAAATATCTTCTACCCTTAATTTTCTCCCATATTTCACGCTCTTTATAAAAGTCCACCAATTGTCCTCCTAGCCAAGGTGGAAATAGATAAATGAGAACAAGTGGTTGAAAATTTAATGGAATATAACTACTTTAGGTGTCCACTTCTACACATATATAACTATATACTCATGAATCTAATGCTATGTAATTATATATGAAGTGGGGTTCCTCTTTCTTCATTGCCTAGGTTAACCGAGACCACCTTTTTTGACACGCATCCTTAATTTCATTGCTCTGCATAGAAAATAACTCCTTGACCTAGATATAATCCTGCAACTTGCATTGGTTTTAATTGTTTCTAAAACTATGCTCTTGTTGGATGATATCAGTTTTGGTTACTGATCATGCTGTTGATATTCATGTTTTGTCACTGATGTCAACATATACTTCTATGGAGAAGACAGACTGGATACTTAACTGGAATGAGTGTACTGACACTGTACAGATGATTCAAAATGATCAAATTTGGATTTAGGTAGAAGGATGTGTGTTGACCTTATTCCTAAGATCTCTTGACTTTATGTTGCATTCTATGGATGTTATAGTTCATTTGGTGAAGACTGGTTTTCTGGACTGCAACTGTGATTCTGGATAGAGCAAGTCTTTGTGTTTCGGGTATATCTTTCTGATGGAGATATTTCAGACCTTGTGAGCTTACTAATGGACAACCAACATATGTTAGAGTAATGGGTTGTGTTCGATTGTTGATTGAAGGTTGATGATGTTAGTTGGGGCGTGTATTATGGAGAAGGCCTATTTCCTGGCCGACTTTAGACATGTAGCATGTGGAATTAATTGTGAGCATAAATTGTGGATCTGGAAGTATATGTAATGAATTATAAATGTTGTATACTTGTCTTAGATACCATGTGTATCTTAGCAAGGGGGTATGTAATTATTTGTATGATGGAAAGCCTTAATTGGCCGACCTAATTAATTATGTATTAGGAAAGCTTAAATTGGCCAACCTAATAAGTTATTATGTAAGGGTATATATGGGAGATATATTCTTGTGGAAAAGTGTGATAGAGAAAAGAAGAGAATTAATGTGTGAAAGCTGCAAAGATTGTTGACTATTGGATGCAAGCAGAGTTGATACTTCATTGGAACTAATCAAGAAAAGATAGTTGGTGGCAGACAATTCTCTGATTGTGTATTTTCTTTATACACTTGTGTGGATTGTAAATCCTTGAGGGTGGCTTTAACCTTCTTTGGGTAGTGTGCCTTGGTAGTGAGCCTACTATTTCCTTTAACTCCTAACAGGGTTTGTCTCCTTATAGGGACTGTAAACTATAATGTTGTAACAAGCTCCTAACATGGCTAATATCTTTTAATAGGGATACTATACTCTTAGTACATTATTTGTGGGCGGTAATTACCACCGGGGTTTTACCTTTTTTCCTCGACAAAAAATATTGTGTTTTGGTGTTTTCTATTACTGTGTTATCATTTACATTTACAGATTTGGTTTATAAAGTATAAAGTTTAAAAATATATATCACAACTGATTCACCCCCCCTCTCAGTTTTCTTGTGGAGTGTTATTCCTAACAATTGGTACTAGAGCTACTAGTCCTCAGAGAGAAAGTTTAATAGCTTGAGGTGATCTTGAAGATGTCTTAAGTACAGGAAGGATTGTCTGAAGTTTGATCCTAAAAAATTTGACAGTTGGCATAACAAGATGAGAACAAATTTGATGTGTCTAGGACTTGACTATTGGATGAGCACAAAGAAGAAAGAAAATTTAGTGACTAAGGATGAATTAGAGAAGGCTTCTGAAGATCAGAAGAAGCTATTTACATGTAATATGGTTGTAAGGGAATCCTTAATCAGTGCTCTAGTAGAAGGAGAATTTACTGAAGTGAAGGACTTGGACTCTGCATATGAGTTCTAGACAAGACTGGAAACACTATATGTTGGAGACAAATTTAAAAAGCAAGCAAAGTTACAAAACTGGAAGACAACGATGGAATCATTAAAGATTAGAGAAGATGAGAACATCAGAGCATATGCACAAAGAATTATTGAGGTGGTGACTAGTATTAGGAACTCTGGAGGAACTTATAGTGAAGAAGAAGTAATTGCAAAGATACTGAGATCTTTGACATCTACATACATAACCAAGGTACATGCTATAGAGGAGATCATACCTTTGACACTGAACTTCACTAGAGAGATGTTGATTGGAAAACTAACTACATTTGAGGCCACAGAATTGGGAGACACTTTACCTAAAGTAGAGTCAACATTCAAAGCAACCGTGCACAAGAACAAGAAGACCTTATCTGGAAATGCAAGCACAAGTAGTAGTGATCTAAAAGAAGAACTTGGAGCCTATGCTGATGAATGGGAATAGATACATGAAGATGAAATAAAGCTAGATGAAATTGTTACACTGATTGCCAGAAGAGAAAAGAGAGGTAAGGGTAAGTTTGAGGGAAAATTACCTTTGAAATATTTTTCATGTAACAAGATCGGTCATTTTGCATCTAGATGTCCTAAAATAATTCCAAAGCACAAACCTAAGTTTTTCAAGTCTAAGTTCTCAAAGGATAAGGAATTTTATTGTGCTAGTGAAGGAATATATGATGATGAGGATAACTTTGATGAAATTGGATTCATTTCTATTAAGGATGATGAACCTATGCATGAGGAAAAAGCATTAGTATCTTGAGTTGAAAAGAAAACTGAATGGGTCATAGATAATGGTTGTTCACATCATATGACTGGAGATAAAAATAAGTTTGTGAGTTTGAATAAAAATGATGGCGGTGTTGTTAGTTTCAGTGACAACACTCCTAAGCTTATTATTGGAGTTGGATCTATTTCTTTGGATGGAAAGACTAATACTGACAATGTATTACTAATTGACAGACTTAAGCACAATTTGTTGAGTGTTGGACAGCTAGTGGACAAGGGTTATCAACTGAAATTCATAAATGGAAAGTGTACTATCAAGAGAAAAATAGGAGACTTGAGAGCATTTGGTACTAAATCTAGAGGTAATGTATTTGAACTAAACACATCTGAAGCTTCTTGTTTTATTGTAAAAGTTGATGACAACTGCTTATGGCACATAAGATTTTGTCATGTTAATTTTGACAACATTGTGAAGGCAAGTATGAAAAAAGTAGTAAGAGATCTACCTAAAATTGTTAAGCCATCTAACACTGTGTAGAGAATGTGTTATGGGGAAATAGACTAGAAGCACCTTCAAGAACAAATCCTATATAGAAAAAGGGAAGTTGGATTTGGTGCATACAAATCTATGTGGCCCTACAAGAGCAAGATCATACTATGGTGAAAGGTATTTTATACTTTTTGTTGATGACTTTTCTAGAATGATGTGGGTTACATATTTGAGAGAGAAATATGAAGCATTTGACAAATTCAAGTTATACAAAGAAAAAGTTGAGAATGAATCTGGTTTAAAGATGAAATGCTTGAGATCAGACAAAGGAGGAGAGTTTACATCAGAACTATTTAATACATATTGTGAAGAAAATGGAATACATAGACAGACCTCAGCTCCTAGAACTCCACAATAGAATGGGATAGCAGAGAAAAGAAACAAAACTATATTAGATACTTCTAGGACTATGTTGCTGGAAGGAAATGTATCACATGTTCATTGGAGAGAAGTTGGCACTGCTTTGTACACATTAAACAGAAGTCATATCAGAGAAGGCATAGACTACAAAGAAACATTTGCACCTGTTGCTAGACTGGAAGCTGTGAGACTATTCCTTGCTTATGCTGCACATAAAGACTTCAAAGTGTATCAGATGGATGTGAAATCTGCATTCTTGAATGGCGATCTAGAAGAAGAAGTGTACATTGAGCAACCTAATGGTTTTCCTTTGACAGATGATGAAAACATGGTTTATAGACTGAAGAAGGCACTGTATGGACTGAAACAAGCACCAAGAGCATGGTATGCAAGACTAGATAAACATATACTTCATCTTGGGTTCAGAAAAGGTAATGCAAACAGTAATTTTGTTAGAAATAATCATTCCTTGGTTGTTATATTTACTAGGATAAACCAAGGTATCCCTTATTATTCTTAGATATTCCTCCTTATGAGGAATCCTACACTTGGATCACACACTTATGACATGTGGCATCCATAGAAATGGGAGTTACAATGTAACTCCCTCCTCACCTCTCTATTAAAGAGATGG
>MU227335.1:1467323-1490879 GCA_018584345.1 Thuja plicata | reverse complement strand
ATATTGTCTCCTTGTTTCATTGTGCTTGGTGAATGCTCCTAGTTTTTTGTGATTATTCATGGTAACACTTCTTTTCCTTGCTCATTGATTAAACAATTTCCTAACTCTATATTTTGTTATTATTATTATTATTTTAACAAATTTGTATTTAAGAACTAATGAAGATGGAATCTTAATTATATAGGTTTTTGTTGATGATATCATTTTTGGAGGCAATGATAAAATGAGTAAGAAGTTTGCTAAAGAAATGGAGAATGAGTTTGAGATGTCAATTATTGGTGAGATGAAATTTTTTCTTGGTTTGAAAATTAATCAGAGTAAAAATGGCATATTTATATCTCAGACCAAGTACCTTAAGGAAATGTTGAAGAAGTTTGGAATGGAAGATTGTAAACCTGTTGGTATACCCATGGTAATAGGGAATAAACTAACTAAAAGTGATGAGACTGAAAGTGTTGGGCAGACTAAGTACAAGTCAATGATTGGAGGTCTACAATATTTGACACACACTAGACCAGATATTACCAATGTAGTTGGAATTGTGGCTAGATATCAGGCAGATCCTAAAGAGACACACTTTTCTGCCGTGAAAAGAATTTTTAGATATCTGAAAGGAACAGTAGAGTATGGATTATGGTATGAAAAATCTAATGATTTTACATTGCAAGCTTTTACTGATGCTGATTGGGAAGGTAATGTAGATGATAGGAAGAGTACAAGTGGTGGTGCATTTTTCCTTGGAAAGAGGCTAGTTTCTTGGTTGAGCAAGAAGCAGAATTGTATTGCTCAATCTACTGCTGAGTCAGAGTATGTTGTTGCTACAATAAACTATACACAAGTTGTTTGGATGATAGAAATGCTAAAAGACATCGGAATACTTTTCAATGAACCAGTGGTTATCGATTGTGATAACACCAACACCATGGCCATGTTGAAGAATCCTATAATGCATTCAAAGACTAAACACATTTCCATCAAGTATCATTTCTTAAGGGAGAAGGTAGCAGACAGAGAGATCAAACTGGAGTATATTAGCACAAAGGAACAGATAGCAGATATATTTACCAAACCTTTACCAAAATATTATTTTGAATATCTCAGAGGCATGCTTGGGGTGATGGCCCCTCCTAGTGAAAACTAAATGATGCAGATGTGCATCAGTCCAGTGGATCTCAGAGCCCTATCCTTTTCTGGACTTGATGTATGGATCTACTCCTTATGGGGAGTGATCGTAAAAAATACTAGAGTACATTTAGGTGATATTGCACCTAGATGATTGGACATTACAGGAGACTACAAGTGAACTATGGAACCCTTTTCCATTGCTTCCAAAGGGGGAAGGAATCTATGAGAAGATCCCTACTATTTTGGGAAATTTATGTTGAGGATATTGAGAAGATTGTATTGAGAGAGATTAATTTTGGGTTGATGCATATGGATTTTCCCATATGTTTCCATCAATGCCAAAGGGGGGGATTGTTGGATGATATCAGTTTTGGTTACTGATCATGCTGTTGATATTCATGTTTTGTCACTGATGTCAACATATACTTCTATGGAGAAGACAGTCTGGCTAGTTAACTGGAATGAGTGTACGGATGATTCATAATGATCAAAGTTGGATTTAGGCAGAAGGATGTGTGGTGACCATATTCCTAAGGTCACTTGACTTTATGTTAGATTATGTGGATGTTACAGTTCATTTGGTGAAGACTAGTTTTCTGGACTACAACTGTGATTCTAGATAGAGAAGGTCTATGTGTTTCAAGTATATCTTTCTAATGGAGATATTTTAGACCTTGTGAGATTACTAATGGATAGCCAACATATTTTAGAGTAATGGGTTGTGTTTGATTGTTCATTGAAGGTTGATGACATCATCTGTGGTATGTATTCTAGAGAAGACCTATTTCCTGGCCGACTTTAGACATGTAGTGTGTGGAATTAATTATGAGCATAAATTGCAGATCTGGAAGTATATGTAATGAATTATAAATGTTTTATACTTGTCTTGGATACCTTGTGTATCTTAGCAAGGGGCTAGGTAATTATTTGTATGATGGAAAGCCTTAATTGGCTGACCTAATTAATTATGTATTAGGAAAGCTTAAATTGGCCGACCTAATAAGTTATTGTGTAAGGGTATATATGGGAGATATATTCTTGTGGAAAAGTGTGACAGAGAAAAGAAGAGAAGTAATGTGTGAAAGCTGTGAAGCTTGTTGACTGTTGGATGCAATCAGAGTTGATACTTCATTGGAACTAATCAAGCAAAGACAGTTGCTGACAGACAGTTCTCTGATTGTGTATTTTATTTATACACTTGTGTGGATTGTAAATCCTTGAGGGTGGCTTTAACCTTCTTTGGTCAGTGTACCTTGGTAGTGAGCCTACTATTTCCTTTGACTCCTAACAAGTTTTTGTCTCCTAACAGGGATTGTGTACTGTAATGTTGTAACAAGCTCCTAACAGGGCTAATATATTTTAACAGGGATACTATACTCTTAGTACATTATTTGTGGGTGTTAATTCCCACTAGGGTTTTACCTTTAACACGGTTTCCTCGACAACAAATATTGTTTTTTGGTGTTGTCTATTACTGTGTTATCATTTACATTTACAGATTTGGTTTATAAAGTATAAAGTTTAAAAATCTATATCACAACTGATTCACCCCCCCTCTCAGTTGTCTTGTGGATTGTTATTCCTAATAGATCTTACATATCATGTCTAACCATTCATCAATGATTTGTTCTGGTTTTTCAGCTTCTACCCTTATGTACAAAGGCTAGTTTTTCTCTCATTCCTTGTTGGTTGTGTCAATTATCCCCTTTCTTTTTCATTATAAATATAAGAGATCAATGCTCTTATCTGTATATCCCTTATGTATAATAGTTGGTTGTAATTCAAATTATAAGGCACAGGTAGATCCCAAATGTAGAGTTCACATAGTTGAACCTACATTTCTTATGTTGCCTTAGAGAAATTGATAAGAAAGGACCATGTATTTATCAATGAAATAGGTAGATTAATTAGCAGTTATTAATTTGAAAACACAAAAAATTCTCCTACAAGTAAAGTGAGTAAACCCTTGTTGTTGGTTTGCAACTATCTATTTGGTTAGCTAAATCAACCATATGTTCTAGGGAGAATTTTAATTTCTTAATCTCCTCCTCTTTTTCCTCTAGCCGTGTGTTATGAGAAAGTTAAAGTTTTTGTTTTTCCTTATGCCATAAAAAGTTCAAATATAATTGCATTGCCATGCCAAGATTAATTGTTTTAAGAATAGGCAATGTCATACTAGTAACCTCTACCTTTACAATGCTTCCTTCCTTGACCTCCTTTTTCTTGGGTTGTGTTCTAATTTGTGTCTTCAAACCCTTTACCTTCTCGAAAAGTTCATTCTCTCTATTTTGTGACAGTTCTAATTGTTCCTCTATAATTTTGATCTGCCATAATGTTTCTTTCTTGCAAATCATTGTCATTACTATCTTCTATGATGATATACTTTTGTTCCTTTCCAAGCATTGAATCAGATTTGACTGGAGAAGATGAAGGTGTAATAGAGTCCTGTGACGGATTTGTTTTATTTCTTGGAGGCTCAACCTCTTATTCCTCTATATTCAACGTATCCTTGTCTAAACCAAAATCAATAGTATGCATTTCATCTTCTTCATGCATTTTTTCAAATTTCTTATGCTTTGCTTCTTCATGTAGTTGTCCTTTCTATTCTCTATTTCCTTGGAACCAATGTTCTCATTTGGATTTCGTATATAAATCCCAAGGATTTAGATGTTTCACCTTGTTTACTAAGGCATCATGAATTCCTCTCAAGAGTTTTTGTTTTCTTGGTGGACTTATTTTTCATCTTCTTCTTTTTTTCTACCCTAACTAGGGTTTCTTCAAATTTATCCTCTGCATGACCTTCTTCTCTAGTTTCCTTCTCAAGACTCTTTTCAATTTGTTTAGCTTCCTAATGTCCCTATTTTGTGACCCTTGGATCTTCCACTTCAACCCTTGGCTCTTCCTCCTCAACCCTTCTCTCATTTTGAATAGATTTAGAGAGTTTTTCCCTAGAGGTTTTATGTTCTTTCTTCCTTTTACCTTTACTAATAGAGGATGAAGAGGGAACATAGTCCTTGTGTTTTATCAAATTGGAATTAAGTGAGGATGTATCTTTCTTTGGTGGATATTTATTCTCCTTTTCATCTAAGGTTTTAAACACCTTGACAGTGGTTTTGGGTGCTTTTTGTTTAGAGATTTAAAATTTTCTTGTCAACTCCTCTTCCACATCTATATAATCATGAGAAATCCCCTATATAGTAGGAGATCTTGGAGGATTTCATCCTTCATTTTCTAATTTCTCACCATCTTTTCATTTCCTTCATCTATTTTCTCATGTGGCACATTCCTGAGGAGTCTACTTGGAAAATTATCCCACTTTAAATTCAGCCTAGGAAACATTAGGATATTGAATGACAATACTAAATTTTACCAATAACACAACCAAACAATCATGGGAAAGTGATAACTTAGTTCCCTTCCTTATATATCCTTTAGTAATCCTGGTTAACATCCTATGAATATAATTGGGCACATTGACTAACCTATTATGTCACAAATGAGTCAATAGCTTAAGATGACAAGTAAATAATAGAGAATAGCAATTGTTTCATGTTAAATACTTGATAACATGAGTTGCAATCTCTCTCTAGATTGGTGGCAAAGATAATCATTGTGTGCCCTGACTTGTGGACTCAAATTCCTCACTCAACCTTGCAAATTCCCTTCTAGAAGACTCTGCATTAGGTGATGATGAGTATTCCTCCCCCATTTTGGGAAGACTAGAAACCTCTAAAATTGTAGCTTCAGATGCATCTATTCTGAGCCCTTTGATAATTGCCTCATTGTTAATGGAAGTTTCTATAAATTTCCTTATGATTTCATGGTTAAATTCACTTAATTAGAGGAAATAATGAATCCACCCAGCTCTCTTGAAGAAGGGTAAACTATTTTCATCCCTAAGAACTAGAGTATGATATGTAGTTTCTCTGGAAATAGGGTCACCATCCATGGACTTGCATCCTTTGCACTGAATCTGAAGAATTACCCTCCTTCACTTAAGATTTATTAAATGGAATTCTCAATGTTCCCATGTATACTTTCCTCCACACTACATTCCCTCTAGAACATAAACACTCATAACTGTTGCTGAACTTGAAGTTCTTGAACTCAATGTGGAAGACTAATTGTAATGCAACTGATTTAATTCGTTTAATTCATATAAAATAATTCTTCACACATGCGAGTTTAATTATATATAATAATTAATAATACAACTCGTAGGTAGGAATGTACAAAATATCAATTCAAATATTAGGGCATAGTGTGGCATGATTACACATAAGTTTCCTTACTCAAATTTTGACTCAAAATTTGAATATTTTCTTTGTCACAAAAAAGACAGATAGGTAGTTTTACCTGAGTGGAAGGACTTGTCACCTCCAACTTAAATTTTCATTTGTCCTATAATGAAAAGTACAACAAAAATATACAAGTTGGACTAATGTGACAATAAATTATATGTATAATAATAATAATGTGTGAATCTACTAATCAAGAATAATTAAATAATATTGAAAGATAAAACAAGTGTTATGTACCTCACACAAAAGAAGTATAGTGTCAGTCTTGCAATTTTTGATGTGACTGAATGAAAAGATATTGATATGATGGAGAAAGTTCTTGATGTAGAGATGACAACACAAAAAATTTGAAAAATGACACAAAATGAATGGATGCATGTGATGGTTTTGCACGTGAATATCCTTGGCACATAATTGATAAATTAGGTCTCATGAGAAGAAATGAACAGATACCTAAACTATTTTATTGTGTGTCCATGCAGTATAATTGAAAAAAACAAAAATAAACTGATAAACTTGTGGATGGTCCTTGTGCAGTATGTGCATGTGAAGGAGGTGTTTAATTTAGAGGTCTTCAATTGGTGCAAGTGAACTAAATGGTTCATCAACAATAGGTGGTGGAGGTGATGGTTCATATAGAAGAGATGGAAGGCTTGTGGGTGGATGGATTGAAATAGATGAGGGCTTGGAATGAGATGTAGATGGAAGTGAAGAAGATGGGTCAATGATAGGATCAATGAGGGGTTGTGAAGTGGGTTGTTCTAGTGATATAGTTGAGAGTTATGTCTGCTATTTTTTAAGGAACTCCTTCTTATGTGGCTTCTTATACAATTTGAGCCTATGAACATTGACCATTATGGTAAATTGAATAGGATCATTTGTGGTAAGTTTGACTACTCCATTCGGATAGACATTTTCAATATGTTAGGTTCTTATCCATAGAGTTTGCAATTTGTCTTTATGCTCTTGGTACCGAGAATCATACAGTAAGCTCGAACAAAGGGAGATATAAAAACACATTGAATTACCTCAAAATATCACATGAATTAAAATTGATTACTACTCCAAAAAAAGTTATGAATATTATAAATGTCATTATATAATGTATATAAGTACCATAATAAATTCAATACAATATGTTTAAGTATCATCAAGTCTTTAAGAAAACTCTTATAAAACATCATGAAACTAGTCCTAAAATACCCAAAAAAACACCAATTGATGGACTCATCAATCAGCAGCTCAAGTTGCAATTGAGTTGGACATCTAACTAGTCCACCAATAAATAGGGAATTCTGGGAATCAATGTCTTGCACATGGGGTCCATTACCATGCTGGATTTGTTTTCTTTGAAACTATTGTCACATTCTTTGGCCTTCTTTTTCATATTTGTTGCTCTTACTCTTTCAACCCCTTGAAGCCAACAATCAATAGGAATAAAAAAAATAAAAATGCAAGAAAGAAACAAAGTGCTTGGTTAGGGTTTCAGAATGGAAAATATATATTAGTATATAACAAGATCATATTTGTAGGTCTAAAATACTCAAACTCGTGAAATCTTTTTTCTAATAGAAAAAGGTCTATCCCACAAAAATCTATGATATATTAAAAGATTTTACTAATTTAAAAAATGTTTGTTAAAAAGAACTTATTTCCTTATATCAGAGTAGAAGAGACCTATATTGCAAAATTTTCATAAACATTATTCTAACACATAAATCTCTTATTACATATTAACCCAAATCTATTGCAATTAATTATATATCATTAATTATTTGATCAAAACACTTATATGTTCAAAACATTAAGATCAATAGTATATTTAGCTGACATGCTTCTTATGGGGAGAAACATATGACCGTAAATGTGTCTCACGCACTTTACAGGTACCAGAATGTTCTTTTGGTCCGATGTTGTTCACAAATCTTTGGGCTAAAATTTTTGATGGCTCTTTACAGGTACGTGTGGGTTGCAGGAAGGACCAATATCTTTGGGGAATCAGAGATTTTGGTCTCCACAATAGTAACTTGAAATTTTCTATCTAGTCTCTATTTACTCCATTATAATGTCGATGTTGAATGCAAGAGTTGTTCGTGAGAATTCCTGCCTTCATTACCAGTTTCTCATTTTGCGTGTACGCACTGATTTGTACTAAAATCACTTCTCTCAAAGCAACCACTGGGGGATTTAAAACTATTTTTCTGGTGTTTTAAAAGGTGAGTCTTCTTCTCACTCATCGCTTGAATGGTTTCTGTTCATGTTTAGATTATGGTGGGCTTTGAGTTTCAGAATTTCATTTTCAACTAGTTTTTCTCTATTAGATCACTTCTATCTTATGCTTTTGTGGGTTTTTGATGAAAAATAATTCCTATGGTAATATTGAATTGGAAGAGAATATTGAGACCTCTGATTCTGGTGGGAGCAATCTCTGATAGGGAAAGAGGAATGGCCTGCATCATTAAATTTAACGTCCATCAATTTATCTCAATTCAGTGCATAATTTTAGGCAAAAATAAATAATGGGGTACATCATGCTCTACAATTAAGCGCTCGTCAATTAATTTTAATTCAGTACATGATTTCAGGTAAATAAAATTGAAATAGAAAATATTTAAAAGGGGCAATATTTAAATTTTGGATGATACAATGAAAGATATTTTGTTCAAAAAAGTAAATGAAGAGATCTGGAGAAAACATGACAAAAAACAAGATAACTCTTTGTTACTAGGAAATTATAATATAGTTGCTAATTTGGATTTAGAAAGATTTGTCACCCCCAAAATAGATAAAAAACAACTAGACTCACCCACAAGCTTACTGATTTGACCTAAATGGAAATTAAAATGATCTCATATCACTCTACCATCATTGCTCCAAAATCACTAAACTGATATTGAAATTACCGAAAGACATGTACATATAATAAGCTCTACACACCAATTTTGCATAAATGACATTAAAAATAATCACGTTCTTATCTCTTTGTAATATGAAATGCCAATTAGGTGGGCACAACAAAATAACAAAACCAGTATGGGCTAGGAACAAAGTTTTTCTTGTTGGCTCTTTTCTCCGAGAGCCTTTTTCAAACTAGTTAGTTATAATATAACTATTAAAGTTTCACAAAAAATAAATAAATTTAGTTTGGTTAATTATTGTCGATTCATTAAAATTAAATGTACTAGAAATCAGTATATTCTTATTTCAATTTGTTTAAGGCACCATCATTATATTCTTATTAAATCTATTAGCCATCTATGTCTAAGGAAATTTCTAAAGAGAAATATACTCTATGTTATTAGCCATCATATAAGATAATATCAACCTTCTTTATATTCATTCTTATGTGATTTACTTGATTACTGATTTAGAGTTTCTCATTGATGATTTTCTCAAACCAAAGTCTTTCAAAAAAATTAGTTTTATTTGTTATCCTATATTCATGAACATTTTTTTGTCTATTGCATATAATTTATAAACTGTTCAGTACAACATAAATCAGAGCAGAGTTCTTAAAGTGTTACAAAATATCTTAGTACTACTGAGCGAAACAGTCAAAGATTAATACATATCTAGATAAAAAGTATGTTTCTTAACAAAAAAGAGACAAGATAGATTTTAGGGGGAGCCATCCCCTTCTTCTTCTTCTTCGCCATTGGTGTCCGAGGAGACAGAGTTGTAGCCTATAACTTTGTAGTCACTATCCCTTGCAGCTCCCATCTCCTTTTGTTGTTGTTCATGCTTTAGCTTCTGGATGAACTCCGCTAGGGTGATCTCAAACTCATCTTTATCTTTCATTGTAGTAAATCCATGTGCTATTTCTGATTTCTTTATGGTGGTGCTTCCCTCCCTCAACACTTGCAAGAACTTGTTCTCCTTCATCTTTATGATGACCGTGACCTGCATGGAAATATCAAGATATATGAGTCTCTTGCGAGACTCAGTAAGGTTCCTGTTCTTACCTGCAAGTACAACATTATTCCAAGCCTTCTAGATGAACCAAAGAATGATAGAAGAGAGCAAAGTCCAAAATGAGTTACATAATTTGTTGCAATTGATAGAACCAGAAATAATATTTAGAGCATTAAAATGAGTCATATATGATAGTCCAAACATATTCTATACCTCATAGGTAAACAAACACTCAAAAAAGACATGTTTGATAGATTCAAGTTGTTTACATACAGTGCAGATATTTGGTTCTCCCCCTGGTTTCTTAAATGGCAGTTTGTGCAGGAATAGTTTCCATAGAAAGAAAGAGAGTTTCGATTCAACTGGTCTAGTCCACAACATTCTAAAATATTTCATCCATTCAGAATCTTGGACATCCAGATCCCACTTATGGTTCACATGAGCAAAAATGTCACCACTATTGGTTAGTAGCTGATAAAGATATTTAGACTTACCAAGGTGAAGTGGGGTACTGTCAGGCCAACATAGTTGGAAGCTACAACAGGATTCAGTACAACATCCTTTAGCAGGGCCCAGGGAATTAAAGGCATCTTTGAGGACAAAATTGGTTCTCCATTGGGTATGGGGAATATTGAATTGGGATTCAAACCACTCCCATGATGGAAGTATGTCTTGCTAGATGATATTTCCAAAGGTTGCAATACCCATTCCAGACCATTTCTTTGCTGAACAGCCCTGTAAAAGTGCTAGCTTTTTATCCCCATGTTTTAGGTTCCACCAGATGGATTTGAGATTGCCGATCTTTCCACTCTTCTCAACTGGTCCCTGATTATTTAGAAAACCCTTAACATATTTCCATGCCTTCCAAATTCTCTTGAAAACACTGGGTCCTTAAATGACAACATTATTCTCTATAGTGAGAGTATCAGTAAAATAGAGGTTCTACCAACCTTTAGGTCTGTTATAGTGTACCAAATGCAAATTTTTTCTCACCAAAACTTTCCATGGTTCTTCCCCCTCCCCTGCTTTAGCTATCCATTTGACTACTAGGGCTATGCCTTGCGAATTGAGGTCCTTGAGTCCAAGACCTCCCCAGGATTTATCTCTGGTACACCATTCCAAAGAAACTGCATGGATTCTTTTGTTCCCTCTGCCGTCAGACCATAGAAAGTTCCTGATAACCTTTTGGATAGTGTTGAATTGCTGTTGATTAAATAACCACATGGAAGAAAAATAAATTGGGTAAGAAGACAGAATCTTCTGACATACCTGGACTCTATCGGGGAAGGAAAGAAGGTTACTGCCCCACTTTGTGAGTTTCCTGTTGATCCTCTCAAAGATCCAATCCCACATATGATTAAGGTTAAGGGAGATGGAGAAGGGGATACCCAAATACCTGACCATATGCTCAGGGCCTCCCCAAGAAAACTCAAAGTTATTCCACCAGTCAGGAGGATTTAGATCCCATCCCAACATAACAGATTTGGATAGTGAGACTTTGCTACTGGAGGCTTTGCAAAAGAGGTCAAGTTTGTTCATCAATAGTCTCATATTGTTCTCTTCAAGTAGGAGGATGGAGGTGTCATCTGCAAACTAGACATTGGATACATCCTGATCATTGGGGAGGAGGACACCTTTCACTCTAGGGGAGAGGGAATCATCTCTTAGAAGGTAGTGCAAAGAATCTACTGCAATAACAAATAGAGAGGGGGCTAGAGGGCATCCTTGCCTAATTGATCTAGAGAGGCTGAAGAAATCTGATCTAGCTCCATTGATTTCAACTGTAGCCATGGTGCCATATAAAATTGTTGATACCATTCTACAGAAGAAGGGAGGGAACCCTAATGCTTCTAACATCAACATGATGAATCTCCATTCAATCCTATCATATGCCTTTTCATAATCTATGAGAAGCATAGCACAGTTCTATCTTGAAACTTTTGCCCAGTTCATAGCCTCCCAACATGTTATCAGATTCTCAAGGATGTATCTCCCCTTAACGAGTCTTGTTTGGGTGCTATTGATGATAGAGGGGAGAAGATTCTCAATCCTTACTGCAAGAACTTTGGCTAAAATCTTGTATACTACATTAAGAAGAGTAATAGATCTCCAGTTTTTTATTAGGAGCCTATCACCCTCTTTAGGAATGAGTTTAATGAGGCTAGAATTTAGCTTAGGTCCAAGGGTTCCTACTTCAATAGCTTCTTTGTACACATGAAGAAGCTTAGGCCAAATCCACTTTATGTTGGTCTTGTAGAATTCAATTGGCAGCCCATCTGGACCTGGTGCTTTATCATTGGACATTCTATTGATGGTGGTTTTAATCTCTTCCTTAGTAAGTTCCTTGTCCAACAGTATTGCTTCATCCTCTTTTATCTTTTTATGGATAAGGGTTCTGCTCTTACCCTTGGCTTCTTCCATGGAGGGGTCAACATCTTCTGAAGAGAACAAATTTTGGTAGAAGGAGGAGAAATTTTTAAGAATCTCTTGCTGAGAGGAGACGATAGAGTCATTTACTCTGATACAACCAATCTTATCTCTAGCTTCTTTCTTCTTAAGGGTTTGAAAGAAGAATTTGGAGCCTCTATCCCCCAGGTTCATCCATTTGATCCTAGCTCTAATTCTAGCTCCTATGGTCTTGACCAATTGAATCCCCCTGAGAGAATCTCTACAAGAAACATCTCCAAGCAGTTCTTCAGAGGAAGGGTTAGTTTGGATCTTTGCTTTTGCCTCTTGTAGTGACTCCACTAGCTTATATTCTAATAGTCTAGAATCCTTATCTCTCTTAATTCCTACTGTTTTGAGAAAAATCTACCAAGATTTGGTGGTTTGATTCCATCTATCAATATCTGACTCATGATGTACAAATTTCTCATTATACCAGGAAATGATATTGACCACTGCCTCCACATCTTCATCTCCCAATAGGGAAGTATTTAGAGAAAAGCCTTTCTTATGGGGAGCATCAGAGACTTGGTCTCCAATGAGTTGAATAGAGGAAAAGATGTGGTGATGGTCTGATAGGGTGAAGGGCAGAACCTTAACACAGTTATTGTCTAGATAGGGCTAACAAATGTACCAGAGCTTATTGAGGTAGAAGCTATCCAATCTAGAGTATATCCTTCTTTCTCCTCTTTGAAAATTGGACCAAGTATACCAGATACCTTTGGAATCACTCTTTTTCCCTGCTAAGGGGTCAAATAGGTTGATTTTGTTAACCAATTTGCACCAGTAGAGGGGTTCATTGCCTCTCTGATCAAATTTGAGTGCACCCAACTTATCTTGCGCCCTCTCCACCATATTGAAGTCTCCTGATACTATCCAAGGAATGGAATCTAAGTCTGCTAACCACCTCCATAGTTCAATCTTGCCACTGTGTTCATTTGGAGCATAAACAGAATAGATACCAAACTCAAAACCCTTCATCTTCATCTTCACCCAAATAGCTCTGTTACAGGGTGAGATGCCCCATGTTTGGATTGCATTCTTCCATGAAGGGCTAATAAAAATTGAGGTCCCACCCTTACCCCTAGGATGCTCAGTAGAGAAGGATGTAGCATCTTTCCAGATACACTTAAGTGCAATATCAAGTTCAGTCCCTATTGCTTTGACTTCTTGTAGCATTAAAAATGTCTAAGTCTCTGTAAGAAAAAAGGAGTCTTCTAACCACATATTTCCTGTCAAAGGCTTCCAATCCTCTAACATTCCAGGATGCACAATTTATCAGCATATCAAATGATTATCAATCTGTCTCCATGGGTTTCCTAAATCCTTTGAAGCATTTAGGTATATCCAGTCTAGGGGCCTTATAGGGTTTAGGATTGCCACTAGAGAGAGGGGGTCTTCCCCTTTTCTTCCTCTTAACTAAGCCCAATTCTAGAGGGTTTATCTTTATGTTTTGGACATCCCTCTTAATTCTTTTGGAGGGATCCACTGCAAAGACAAAAGTCTCTTTTGAGCTCTCTATTTGATGGGCATCACACAAGGAGTCAATCTCTCCTTCCTCCATCTCAAAGTATTTCTTCTACCCAACTCCCAACTCTGTTCCCTCTGCAGGGAGAGATAATCCTCTCTTACTCCTCATCCCAACAACTACATAATTCCACCTATCACATGGTGGTGGGAGGGGAGGGGGGGCTAGAATAACTACAACAGAGAAGGCATTCAGCCTTTCATCACTGACAGGAGGGGGGACTCCCCACTCCTCCCACCACCCTGATAGTGGGAAAGAGTCAAATTCTCAAATATGGAGAGGCTAGGGGAGGCCTGTGATTTTTCCATTCTCCCTGTAGGGGGAGTAGAGGGAGGGGTTGAATCCTTTAGAGGACTTTCCCCTAGAGGAAGGTAGTAAGTTTTCCACTTGGGCTGAGACTCACTTTTATTTTTCCTTGCTCTATCCTTGATTTTATCCATAGCCAACTGCTGAGCATTCTTAATTCTATGTTTTGGTTTTGGCTTAGGACCAATAAGGCCAAAGTCTAGGGTTTCAATGTTGGGAATTCCTTCAATGGGTTGAGCACTGACAGAGAGTTCTTTTGGGAGGGGGTTAAATTTGCCTTTCAATTTGTCCAGTGTAGCGGTGAGAGAAGCAGAGTCTTGGTTCCAAGCAGAGGGGGGTAAGATCTGAATAGTGGGGGGAGACTAAGAGGTGGTATTAATCTGGGAGGAAGTATCATGACCCTCTAGGGCTGGAATGTTATTAGGGTTTTGAGGAGGAGTGACTTTTTTATTTTGCGCATTCCTTTTTAGAATAATAGGGCACTCTTTCTTTTTGTGACCTCCTTTCCTGCACACAAAGCAGCCATCTAATCCACCCAGGAAGATAATCGGGCAACAAACAAACACGGGGTCAAGGTAAAATTGCATAGAGTCTGGGAGGTCTACACCAGGTTTGACAGAGAGGAGGACATGAACATCCGTGTTAGGGATGAGAGTGTTAGACTGATCAATTATGAGAACATTGCCTATCGACTCAAGTGCAAGCAGAATGATATTCAACAGATACAGAGGAATATTGCCTATGATAATCCATCTGGGGCTGGAAAGGGCTAGAAATTTGTCATGGGAGGCTTCAAGGGACCAAGGAATTGCCCTAAAATTGCAAGGGCCGACTCTCCAAATTTTTTTGCCTACAATAGATTTCTGCGCTTTAGGGTCACAAAAAAATAGAATGAACAAACCCTTTTGAAGCATACGACAATACGAGAAATGAAAACCTAGTTTTTGTCCCCATGTTTTATGAAACCAATCGTTAAGAAAGTTCCTAGATGGGATTTTGGTACTATCAACTACAGCAAAGAAAATAACACATTCTCTAAGCTTAGACTTCTCCTGATTGATAGAAACATTCATCTGTGAATTCGGTTTAATAACTAACTTGGGAGGAACAGGTTCCTTACCTCCATTTCCTTCAGCGGAAGATACCCCTTGTGTTGCACTTGCAAGGAAGGCAGCTCCTTCTGGCAGGATGCATTCATTCTGGACAGCCTGTTTGAAGGATTTTTCTTTGGGGGTGGCCGGTTGCTCTTCTCCATTCTATAGAGTGTCTCCTCCTACACCACCTTTGGAAGCCTGTGGTAAGCACTGAAGTTTCTCCTTAGGGTTAGAGGAGATATCAACAGTTGATTTGTGAGCAGCATCTCTTCCTACTTGGTTAAATGTCTTTGAATTCAAGGTAGCATTAATGGTAGCAGGTGACGTTGACACCATTAATGATATCCTTCCAAGGAGCATGAGATGGAGCCAAGAGAAGAGTTCTGATGGTCGCTGGGGAAATCAACTTGCAGAGCGCCTTGTTCCTATTCATGAACATTTTAAATCAATCACCCAGTATCTTAATCAAGGACAACACCTAAATCAAATGTTCAGATCATATAATTGAATTATCTTATCAAATATTATTTGCATTTCTCCCTATGAGACATGGAGCTTACATGAACACTTGCATTGAAAAATACTAGAAAATCTACTTCATCTGATAATTATGTACTTTTATTCTTATTTATTATAAATTAAACATTAAAAATAAAGATAGAATAATTATTAAGTAAATTTTTCCCATACTTTCATTCTAGACACTTGTAGTCTTGTAAAGGTACTTCTCAAATTCACACATCTCTAGATGTGTTTAAAAATATATAATAAAAAGTAGGGAGTAGAGGATGAAACAACAATAGAAGGACTAGATCTTGTGTGATCCCATAAAAAGAAAAAGAACAGTTGCGTGGAAGTTATATGGTAGTTGAGATTATGTCAATATAAAATATTTTCTTTAGATTGTGAACCACAATTACGTTAGAAAATTAACTAAGAACTACTCAAGAGTGACAAATTCAAGTAATTATATCTTGACACTTTGTTCACCATTTCCACTCATAAATATATAAGTCAAAAAGTAGTTATTATTATTTAATATAAATATCAATTAGTTAGTTGTAAATAATTATTTATGTTGACTCATATAGTGATAATATTAATGTGTATCCACTTTATAAGATCCAATATCTTGTCCCTTAAGGGCATCACATCATCTAACTAAATGAATTTCCTACTTCAAGTTGTATGGATATGCTAGCTCAATATTGATCTATAACATTTCATAACAAAATTCAGCATTTTCCCCTTATCTTTTTCCATAGGATTCCAATTAATTTATTTAGAAGAATCATGATGATCTCATGACTATGGGTCACTTATTATGGGATCGATAGATTCTCTTACTATACCGAGGGGTGTTGATTCACGTGACAATATTCTATATCTTTTGGTTACTCTATTTTTCATACCTAATGAAGATATTCTTCATAACTCTGATAATAGGAATTCCTTTATACCCTTTGTAACTCTAATCAATATAATTTTTTTATGTTGATGAGCATACTTTATCATTTATCTCACATGATGTTTTTATGCTAAAGGATCATCAATTTTGACACGAATCTAATAATAGTGCACATATAGTTGCTATCAATGCTTCAACTTATATGTCATGAATGGATTCATTCATGCTCTTTGTAATGAGCTTATCTTTAAATATATTATAGTTGAAGGATTTAGTAGAACTATAGATGCATATTGGTGCATGCTAGATATTTTTTTATTTTTTATTATATGCATTGTAATTTTTCTTAATGAATATAATTATAGAAAATATTGGTGTGACCTAATCTAATACCTATAAAATGTATTATTGGCATAACATGAAAAAATTTAAGATGGATGTGTATACTTTCCTGGTTGGCTAGATTCCTTCCACTCTTCAGCTAGATTCCTACATTCCTCTTATATTTATACTTGGTATTTCCTCTTTCATGGTTGGCTAGATTCCTTCCACTCTTCTACTATCCACATTGACTATATCTTATCTTTTAACCAGTTACAACTCCTCTTGATGACTTTTGGGTGGGCGTGATCATTCGGTGATTTGTATGTAGATGAAAAATATGGGATGATTATCATAGTATTAAAACAATTCTCTATGCATTCCTTGGATGTTTCTACATTCGATAAACAACATAAACTTGCATCAACAACTTGTTTCAGCAAAAATTAAAACAAAATGATAGGATTCGAATGAAGAATTTGATACCATAATAAAAATAGAGAAAAACATAACATATATTTTGATATATTATTCATTAATGGATTTGCATATTTATAGATCCAAAGAACTCAAAAAATTTCCTATAAATATGTTAAACAAATGTGACAACTAACAAGCTTGTTCAACAACAAATAAGAGAGATCTTAATATCTCTGCATTGGGGTAAAAGCTAAATGTCAATATTATCTGTAGATAGAACTACATTTACTCACTTCATTTTTCATCCACCTTATTTAAATCTTAAAAATGGCATTTCACTTATAAATTTTAGTGGTTACTCATAAATGAAATTTCCTGAATTTATTATGTTTTACATTAATCTCTTCCAACAAAAGTTTGTGTGTAGAGAACACTTTTTAAAATAAATGCATATAAATATGTTATATTATATTTTACATTAATCTCTTCCAACATAAGTTTGTTTGTGGAGAACACTTTTTAAAATAAATGCATGTAAATATGTTATACTTTATGTAATTTGAATTGTTTAAAAAAAATATTATGATCATGTTTATTATTTTATATAATATTTTTATATTATAGATTATTTAATTTAAATATAATAAAAATAATTAAATATATTATAAATTATATTATATATAATATAATTATACACATGTATAGCTATTAAACATAAGTATTAAATTATTATAATTAATGGTTAATATATTTTTATATAGTATAAATTAATTTTTATTAATATAATTGTAAATATTTTTAGATTTGACACTATGAAATTTCTTTCACTAATATGTTCAACCATATCCTATGATTTTTATCAAAATGAAAAAATATTATAAAAATGAGTTACAACTACTGTATTATTTACACTACAACTAGCATCATTTTAAGATTTTTCAAAAAAATTGAGTTTTTTATTGAGCCAATGCTACTCTCAAATTTATAAAACATTAAAATTGAATTCAACATTGCATCTCCATTATAATCATACCACTAAATATATGAAGACAAATTTATAGACAAATTATAGCTTAGAAAGAAATCATCAACCTAAACTCAATGTTGACTTTCAAAATTGTAAAAATTTAAATTACTATATCATATATATAAGTTGTTATAAAATAAATTAATATATCTTTTGTACACATATTAAATTATAAAAAGTATAGAAGGCTGGATGGAGAGCGGAAATGACTCTGGAGGTAACGGCTATGGCGGGAAAAACTAGGGAAGGCAATGTTTTGACAGGAGCAGACTCAACTTTGCAACACATGTTGAAGGCCGCTCAAGGCAATGGAACCAGAATGGGATGTTATGGGCTCCAACCTAGAATAAAAAGCTAATGGGTCTTCAAAGATTCAATGATTCAAATCAGGATTGGAATGGTTGGAATGTTGACTCTTTCAACAAATCTAAGGGCCCAGATGGTGGCCAAGGCTATAATCACAATATGCGGTTAGAGTGGATCCCTCCGAGACAAGAACCGATAAGGATTTCAGACATTGGCAGGAATGGAAGGAGAAGGGAGAGAAGAAATATTACATACTGGAAACAGAACAAGACCCTAAGGCCTCCCAACAACTTCAAATTCAAACAAGATTGAAGCAAAGTTTTGGCGACCTAAAGATTTGGGAACTTCCAAACCCGCTGCTAACACATATTCCTCAACTAAGCAAGCAACCATTAAGGTAGATGACACTCTTCTCAGAATTTCTTCTGTTTTGATTAATGATGCACAATGGGAAGTATCTATGATTAGACTTCAAGAAAAAACTTTTTTATGAAGTGGCTAGGACCATGACCATCGTTAGGAAAAATCCAAACTTGGATAGAAGCTAACTAAGGGAGAAATTTTGAACTCAAAACTATTAGAAATGAGTTCCTTTTAGTGGTTAGTCCAAAAAATTTGTATAAGGAATGGATATTGAAAGGAGGTCTGTTTTCAGTAGATGGGCTTGACATCTACATTTGTGACTGGAAACCCAATTTCAACCCAGATAGTGAGGAAATTGAAAACATTGTTGTCTGGTTAAAACTTTCAAACCTCCCCTGGGAATATAAAAATGAGGAAACCCTAAAGATAATTGGGAATATCTTTGGCAAATTTTTACTGTTTGAAGAGGTGGTAGATAGAAATGACTTCTACATATCAAAAATCCTGGTAAAAGTGCAAAAATGTTATCAAATCCTTGAGTTTGTGGTGCTTGGGTTGGCTAAAGGGGAATGGAGGCTAAAAGTGGAAGTAGAGGAGGCAAACCTAGCATCAAAAGCAGCCAAGGTAAAATTGAAGGGTAAAGGCCTTGAAATAAAAAATAGTGTTGAATGGATTAAATTGATTGAAGCTAGAAGAACAAGACAACCTCAATGGTCGATCCACTTTGAAGAAGACATGATCACTAACAGGGTCTCCGAGACTAGTAATGGATCTAAACCATCAGATAGCCAAGATACCTCCAAGAAAATTTGTAAGCTTACAATCGAACCTATGGAGACCTCCCAATAGAGGGAGACTGACAGTCCAATGTCAACTCAAGAGGTAAAAGACACCCACAGCCTCTTTCAACAGTAAAATCTTTAAATGAAGCCAGTCAGTTGGAAAAGTATGGACTTAGGCAATATATAATTGTGCCTGACACACTAGAAGGTAGTCAACACACTCCCAAATTCTATGAGTCAGTGCTACTAGATAGAAGTTGAAAAAATGACTTCAATGAACATGGAGTATATCAATCAGCAAATGTAGTTCTATCTACATATAATATTGACAGTTAGCTTTTACCCCAATGCAGAGATATTAAGATCTCTCCTGTCAAATGTAGGGTTAATACAATGGAGTGCCCAAGATCCTCTCCAAGCATACATGGCCCCAGTACATCTCTCATTGACACCCCCCTGTTAGAGGTGATGAGGGAAGGATTCTAGGTCCTCTCCTCAGCCAAATGTACTGAATATAGATGCACTTGAATTCAATCCTCAAGCTAATTGTGCCCCACTTGCACTGGGAGCCAGTTTAGGACCTATTTTGGTGCCCCCCTCCCTGTTACCATCTAATCCCATTTCAAGAACCTCCTCTCAAGAAAGAATCAGTTGCTTTCATCTAATTCTTGCTACTCTAAACCAAATCCAAGATGCTCAGGATAAAGCTATTACATCTACTAATCTGGAGAGGACTGAAGGAGATTTTCAAGAAGGGAAAATATTCCCCATGAGAAATCTGGAATGTTCCTTTGATGAAGCCAGAGGTAGCGGTGATAATCTGTTGGATACTGCCTCAAACATAAGCTACTATAGTGATGAGGTTGATGTTGATTATTTGGGTTCAGAGGACACTCCCAATGTTCTTGATAAAAGAGGCTTAAATCAATCTGAATCCAAGATTAAGAAGCCTAAACTAGGAGAAAAGAAAAGAAGAGGGCTGAAATCTACAAAGGAAAAGTCAGAGCAAGCTAGTTGTACAAAAAACCAAACAAAATTTTTGAGATTAGGGAAAAAATTTTCCTTTTCCCAGTAGTAATGAGGCTCCTTTCGTGGAATGTCAGTGGCTGCAATGCCCCTAAAAAATCTCATTTTCTCAAAAGAGGTCTTGACCAAGCGAGAGTGGATATAGTTTTGCTTCAAGAAACCAAACTAAAAGGTGAGGATATAAGGTTGTTCTAGAATAAATTCTCTAGGTGGAGGAGTGTCTTTTTAGATGCAATTGGGGCCTCTAGGGGCCTTGGTATTTTATGGGATGACAATGCAGTGGATGTAGTCCTGCTCAGTCAATCTCTAAATTGGCAGTGGATTGAGGTAACATCAAAGCAATTACTTTCTAGCTTTTATGTTTTCAGTGTTTATGGCCCTAATAATCCTAATGAAAAAGAAATTCTATGGAGAGATCTTACTAATTTCCTATCTACTAGAAAAGATGAAATCTTCATTTTAGGAGGGGATTACAATGCTATTCTAAGCCCTATAGAAAAGAAAGGAGGAAAAGGGTGGTAGAGCAAAAGTCAAAGAGATTTTGCTGATTTTGTCTTAAACAATGGATTGGTAGAACTGGACTTCAAATCAAGGGATTTCACATGGACTAATCAGAGAAGATGATTTTTAAACATAGATGAGAAGTTAGAAAGATTCTTTCTAATGGGAAACTGGGAAGAGCATGATTGGTTGTGCACAACAGACATCTTACCAATAGCAGGATCAGAACACTACCCAATAATGAGTAATATTCAAGAGGATGTGGTCCCTGAACGCTCTCCATTTAAATTTGAAGCAATGTGGCTTAGAGAGGACTTTTATGACAATATTGAGCACTGGTGGAGAATTCCTCCAACATGGGAAGGCAATAAATATTTCATATTCTTCAAAAAAATCCAATATATTAAAGAATAGTTGAAACTTTGGAACATAGATATATTTAGAGATATTTTTGTGGAAAAGTTGAAGTTAGAAAAAAGCTTAAACCTCCTCAATGAAAAGGTGATTGAAATGGGAATGGATGAAAACTTATATATGGAAGAACAATCTCTGCTTAGACAATACAAATAAGTGTTGGCTAGGGAGGTGATTCATTGGAAACAAAAATCATTGTTAAGGCAAGAAGGGCTCACAATAAAAATTTTGCTATTAAAACTGTGGTTGGTGAGATAACCAATGATCCAATAAGAATAAATAAGAAAGTATTTGATTTCTTTAAAAATATTTTTACACAACACCAACACTCCAAATTTGATGATGAAGGGTTTCTATACCTCATCCCGAATACTATAACTGAAGCTCAGAATGACATGATAATGTGCCTTGTCTCTTTAGATGATGTGAAAACTTCCTTATTTTATTTGGGTGGGGACAAGGCCCCTGGTCCTGATGGATTCCCTGCTCTCTTCTATCAGAAAACTTGGAACATACAAGGAGAAGATCTAAGGAAATTTGTTGAAGAATCAAGAGCTAAAGGGTTTATGCTGAAAGATTTAAATAATACCTTCATAGCCATGATACCAAATAAAGCTGAAACTAACTCTTTTGATGACTATCAACCTATTTCTTTGTGCAATACAGTCTATAAGGTTATTGTTAAAATTGTTGCTAATAGGCTGAAATGTGTCTTAGGCAGTATAATCTCTAAGGAACATAGTGGATTTGCCCCCAAAAAGTCAATCTTTGAAGGAAACATAATTGCACATGAAGTTGTGCATACAATCAAAGAAGTGAAATTGAATAGAATGATGATTAAACTAGACATCAAGAAAGCCTATGATAATGTTAATAGAGACTTCCTTCTCAGTGTTCTGAAAAAATTTGGGTTTGTAGAGGACTGGGTGCAATTGATAGCAAGTTGCATCAACACCCCAAGATTCTCTATATTGGTGAATGGAAGCCCTCAAGGTTTTTTTGAAACCTCTAAAGGAATTCGATAGGGAGACCCAATTTCCCCTTTCTTATTTATCATAATGGCTAAAGTATTGGGCAGACTAATCACTAGCAAGAGATTAGAAGGCAGTTGGAAAGGTGTTAAGATTACTGAAGGTGTAGACTCCCCAACACACTTGCAATTCATGGATGAAAACTTCCTCCTTAGTGTGGCTTCACTTGTTGAGGCTTGTCACTAATAACTTTGGCATCTATTTGCGACAGCTATGTGTCGCAATTGAGATAGCCATGTGTTGCAATTGCGACAAAAATAGACGTTGTTGTTTTTTAGTCACAAAATATGATGTTTTTCCTTTTCCGTCGCAATGACAACTTCCATCCATCGCTTTGCAGCCCCTTCATTGTGACATCAACCCCGTTGCAATTCGTTAGATTATCGTTGCAATTGTGACGCATAACCGATATTGCAACGACATTTGGGGCGTCGCCAATACAACAAAACCATCGTAATTCTAAGCGTAGACGTCACAATTATGATGAATACCCAAGCAACTGGGACGACATTTGGGCATCACCAATACAGAAACTCCGTCATAATTCTGGAAGTAAACATCGCAATTGGGATGGATTCAAGATAAAATTTAAAAAAAAAAAGGCTATGCAGCAATGATGTTGACACAAATGCTAGCTTGATGTATCTTATGTTTTTTAACAGTTATAAAGGACTTGCAATGAACTGATGAAATAACATGATGGTGTGGTCAACTTCTAAAAGAATAATATAATATCTATATTTTGTTACCTGCTCTATTCTATAAAAGGGAGCCAGGTGAGTGTCAAAGAACTTCTTCTCTTCTGCTGCCTTCCTTCCAGGGCCAACCCAAAGCTACAAAACCAAGTATAATGTATAACTTAAATGATTTAATTATGTTCAAATCATTTTCCATATTAGCATGCATTCTAATAAGGGGAAAGGGTTTCCCTTCTATTACTTATTCCATAGAAAAATGTCACCATTCTTTCTTTCAAACAAATATATTACTGCAGGATCAATAAGCCATAAAAGAAACATCACGTTAGCTTGAGCTTTGCCAGGAAATTAGGCAATGTGCTATCTAGATTTACAGACTGAACTAAGGGGTGGACAAGCAATGTGAAACAAAGAAAGTTGGACTGAATGGCATAACAAATAACCAGGCATTACCAAATAGACTTGTACCAGTTTGTGTAAGAGAAAAGGAAGGCCTCACATTTACATAGTCAAATAGCATTATAATTTCCAATCTTGCACCCATATTA